>JAGFBZ010000804.1:95000-235000 GCA_018398805.1 Hirundichthys speculiger | reverse complement strand
GACAACAGAAGTTGAGCCCGTACAGTCTGTCTAGAGTTCGTAACTCTCCGTGTTCATGGAGCGAAAACCTAAACATGAATTGATTTCTGTGTCAACGGAGAGTTTTTAGAGAGGTTTCTGTAGGGGGCGGAGTTTCCTGACTGGCCTGATTTGTCAAAGCTGCCGCGCCATGGCATAACTGTTGTAATCGTCTACGCGCCACCAGGTTGGCTAAAGGGCTGTGTTTAATCTCGTGGCAACATGTCGCAGTTATCTTGTCGCCAGTATGGTGCAGTTACTTTTGATTTATGCTCAATTTTGAAGCGCGGTCTGCGCTATGTTATTCAACGCCACAATGCAAGAGGGAGAATCACGAACTAGCTAAACTTACTAAACTGATCTCTCGCGTTTTTCCACTTCCTCACCGTCTCGGCCGTATCCAGATCTCCCTCCATGAATTACTAGAATACCGTATTTTCTCGACTATAAAGCGCACCTGAATATAAGCCGCACCCATTAAAATATAAACAAAATATATATTTTGTCACATATAAACAAACTGACTGGACAAACTGATAAATCCAGGTGTGTCTGAGTAGCTACAATGGTCAGACACACCTGGATTAATCAGTTTGTCCAATAATAACAGGTATTGATGCTAAATGAATGTAGAGTAGCATAGCCAACATAAGCTACCTAACAAAAACAGAATAGCCTTAAACTACTTGGTTTGTTTTTTGGTTTTATGCACTTCCTGCTAGAGCGCCCCCTGATGGCTGAAGAAAAATTAATAGAAAAGCCGCATCTCTGTATAAACCTCATGGTTTAAAGCGTTGGACAAAAGTAGCGGCTTATAGTCCGGAAAATACGGTCTGTGCTGTCTTTGTAGTGTGGAGAATGAGAATCGTACAGATGTGGGTACTTCATCACTTCTTCGATGACTCAGATGTAGAAATGACCAATCAGAGGCCTCCTTTCTCCTCCTCTCTGCGGCACTGTTTTTGGTCACCTACAGTTTTCGGTAGGTGCACCGGAGTCTGCGTAGGGTGGGGGACATCTCTGCGTCGTCGGGTCATTAAGGGTCGTTTACTAGAGCCAACGTCTGCAGAAGAAGACGGCAGCGGCCTCATGGGTAACTGCAGCCATTATCCAATCAGAGCGAACCAAAGAGTGCACGTGTTCTGTTTTTGATGGAAATGGTCTCAACCAGTTTAAAGCTACATGTGTATATTTTGTCGAGTTGATAGTGATAATGGCGGCCCCCTCCCCCGACTACTGGGGGAGGCAGCTCTTGTGAGGTTAAAAGAAAAATTTGCCCGTATTTATAAATCGTTGTCTAGATCTCGTGGTCTGTTGTTCCTGTTATTGGGGGGAAAAACCAGCCAGAGTAACTCTGACCCCCCATCACAGACATCAGCGGTGGTGAAGTTAGCTTGCAGAGCTACGGCGGTCATCACGGCCCTCTGAACTCTAAAACCAGACAGATACAAAGATACAAGATACAAAAACACAAATGTAAAAAAAAAGGCTTCCGAGTTGCTTAAAAACCATCTGCAGAAGTTAAAACGTTCAAAGCTGGGAAAAGAAAAAGCCAAAACTTCAAACTTAGAAAACGAGAACAAAAACAAAAAAAAAACAACAAACGTCTGACTATAAAATAAGAAACAGAAGAGCAGAGCAAAACAAATGACTTACAGAGAATGAAGATGACATGTCGGGGGGGGGGGGGGGGGGGGGGGGGGATTAGTGCTGCTTTGAAGAAAAACAGACAACAAAGAGAAGCTCATCTATCTTCTCCTTACATTTGGTTTCTCTGTCACTTCTTCCTCGAGTTTTCGCTCACTGTTGATCAGTCGGCAGCAGACGCTCGTTTCCAGTCTCGCCAACGGCGTCACTGTCGTCGCTCTTTCCTCCCGACGCTTCATTCCTCGCCGTCATTTATCACCGGCGTTGTCAGTGACACGTTCCCTCGTTCCCGGCTTCTTCTTTCTCAGAGGGTTTTTATCACATCGAGGATGCTACTTTAATCCCGCTGTTTCGTTGGGTCGTCACGCCGCCGCCCCGTTTGATACGTGGATTAAATCTGTTCTCTTGATTTAAACCATTTCAACCAGTACGATGGTTCCCTGTGGAGCCTCGGTGGTCGGAAAGGTCCAAGATTCCTCGTCAGGGAGGCGCAACATATCGTCTGAATAAAGCCAATTAACGTGTCAAAAAGACTGAGAATAAACTGTTATTGATATGTTCACAATTTTAAGGGAGGTTCCATGACAGTAGAGAACCTCTCAACCTCGCCGACACTGTAATATTACAAATAATCCAGTTTAGGGATGTAACGATATGGAAAATTTGATATTTGATTACAGTGACGAAATTATCACGGTTTACGATATTATCGCGGTATTCTTAATTGATGTACAAATGTCCAAAAAGCACATACATTTAAATAATTTCACCAAATCTTGTGATTTTCTTGTCAAAGTAAAACATCAGAAGCCAAAATTTTATCAAAATGAAACTCTCACATTAAAAGAAACAACTGGCACAGAAAAAGGTTTTATTTTAAATGAACAAAATTAATAACAGGAACAAAGCTTATTTGTCTGGTGCAAATTTAAATAAACACTTTAACAACCATAGTAGGTCAAAACATGCAAACAATTATCAGGAACAAAAATTATAGTGAAGTTCAAATGAAATAAACTTTGGACTTTAAGCTGAACCTTAAATACGTATAAATGTTTAAATAAAGAAACAGTTGTTTAGGAGCCAAATATGTTGTTCTGAATTGTAGTTCACTCTGTGTGTCTGTGGGTGTCGCTGTGTTGTTACCTGAGGGTCAGGTATAAAGGTAGCTGCCTGTTATTGGTTAGCTGTTTGACTGCTGTGGCGCTAACTGCCGGCATTATGGTTGTCGGATCAGTTATATAAAACTAATATTTTAACTGCATCAGAAGAACACCATTTCGGTCATTTTTTGATCAACACGCAACAGCAACATTTACGAAATTTGAGTTAGCGAAGCGCGTCGACCAGGTTACTCTTGGTCAAACATCTCAGTAGCTTGAAGCATTAGCCTTAGCTCCTTCAAGTTGCTTCTACAAATTACAATAAAATGTAAATAATTGTTCTGCAGACAAGATAATTGTCCTCCACCAGTTGTCCCTCTGGATTCTTAAAAAAAAAAAAAAAGCCCAGACCTTGGACTTCATCATTTTAGTGGGTTGGTAAATGTCCTGCGTGCTATCACCACTTTCCGCCATGCTAACGTTACGATGTCTATGTTACAAGCGACATATTCATGTGAGACACAGTCGCGAGTCGATCACAGACTTTAATGAGGCTGATACACATATCCTGGTAATCGACCGCGATAATGAGATGAAGTCAAACATAAACGGTAATTGTTATCAGGTAAATTTTTACTGCGCTTTACCGTAATACCGGTAACCGTTCCATCCCTACTGCAGTTATAATGAATTTATCCTCAAACGACCCATCTAACTGTGTATCTGATGACTATCTGCTTTCACAGAAACCAATCTTTCCTGGATCCCTGGATGACAGAACTCGGACCGCATTCCTAAACTGTCGAGGACTAATGAGATCGAGGAGAACCGGAGTGATTTTGTGGTAACGCGCTGCACTGCAGATGTTGGAGGGGCTACGCACAATCCTCAGAAAATCTGATTTCTGATCAGTGGAGTAGCACGGCTACTCCAGTAGCATGTGTGAGAGACGATGCAGCGTTTCGGGGGTTAAAGGGCTACGCACCTACCGAGATAGCCTAAGTTACGGTGGTAGGCGGACATGGAATTAAAACACACGGAACCAGTTCTCTACAGGAACCAGTTCTCGATTCCCAACCCTATCTAAGACCACTGCTTATGTCTTTCCCTTTAGGCGCTGCACACTGACTGATGATCAGTTCATCAAGCAGCACCTGGTTGCCACTTGGAATAAAATTTCGATACTGTATTTCTCTGCAAAGCATCATTTAAGACTTGTTTTTCTCACATTTTGGCTGGTTTTAAGAGGAACGTCCTCGTTACGGCGTTAGCAGCGATACACTAATATTGCGATATGATACGGTACACTAGTGCTGGGCAATATGACGATACATATCGTGGGGACGATAGAAAAGTGTGTATCGTGCCATTTCTCTTCTATCGTTTCTAACCTAATTTTATCAATTATTACAGCAAATATGTAATTAAATAACCTGCAACGATAAATTTGATAGAGTCATATCTACTTCTACAAAGTAGCCTTTTATGTTTGCACTTTTATTCATGGTTAATGCCTTAAACAGAGTTCTCTTCAACCCTGATGTTTACTTTAGACACTTTATATTGGTTTGCAAACTTTGCACTACAAGGTTACAGATTTCAGAAAGTTGAAAAATAATTTGTGTTTGTTTTTTAAAGCTGAACTTCAGTACAAATGTGTTTTTCCTCTCAGAAACTGTTGTGCAGTTTAAAAAAAAATGTGAAAGCTACTGTACCTCTGTACCTACCTGTTTTTTGCTGCACTAAAATGTATGTTTGTGACAGTTCAGCTAAATGTCCTTTCAAAATAAAGTTGAAAAGTAAGCAATGAAATCTTTGTCAAAATTTTCAGAGAATAACTGAAAACATGCTTTATTATGGTATTTCGTGATATATATCGTTATCGTGATATAAAATAGTCCATATCGTGATATATGATTTTGTTCCATATCGCCCAGCACTACGATACACGATACACAATACTCGGCTCATGATATGATATATATAGCGCAGAATTGATAAAATCGCTCAGTTCCTGTCGTCACAAGTGACATCGGTGCTCTTCATCACTTTCGCATCGTCTCGGCGCGTTCAAGGCGAGTTCGAGCTCCGGGCTGGCTGCATCCGAGAGTGAAAGTAACGCCGGGTGGATGAAATGCCGCCGCCGCTCTTTTCTCACAGGCTCGTAAACAGAAAGAGGAGGCATCACGCAAATGTGAGAGTTCAAACCTCAGACGCTCCCCATTAAAGTAAAAGAGGAGCAGAAACACGCAGCTCTGATGCACCGACGCTCTAATTTAGCTGTCAGATACCAACCGTGAGGAACCCACATCCCACTTTCATTCAGAAGTCTTCCCACAAGTCCCCATCCAGAAAATTTGGCGAGGAAGGGGAGCGCCACTTTGTCCTTAATTAATTCAAGGAATCTGCATGAAGTCCTGAAGTGTTTGACCACATTTAGCCACCGAGCTCGTTTCCTGAGGGCATCAAACACACCGCAGTCTTCAGTCCGTATCATGTGATGAATGGAAAGGATTTCATACTCATCTACTTTTATTTTGTCGTACGAGCAAATGCAGTTAATTAAAAAAAGAGAAAAAGAGAGCCTGACCTTTGGCAAACTTTTCAGCGCATAAAAAACAGCTGCGGCGCTCATTATTCTGACATTAGAGAATTTATCAACTCTGACAACAGCACATTAGCAGCAAAGCCAATTTATTTGATTCTACGCTTATTTGGAGACCAGAGACGGAGTGGAAAACCTCAGCCTCCCGGCGAAACGAGGCGTCGGCCACATCTGCAGCAGCTGTTCCTCCGTCACGGTGGCTTTCCTGTCGCTTCGTCGTCTCCTTCGACCCGTCCGGGTCTTCTGATTACCGGTCCGTCTCTCTAGCGGTCGGTCCCGCTGTGCTGCGCGGCTTTTATTCCGTATCCGGAGGTTACTCAAGAGTTCAGATGATGCTAATTGGTGCAGCCTGTGGCTGCCGAGTCAAAGGTTCGCCGACCTGTTTCCGATTCATCAAGTCAAAGGTTTCCAGCCTGCGTACTTCATCTCGGTTGTTTCTAATCTGCTTATTTAAAGACTGATTCTCACCACAGAGTCATCAGCGAGTTGGATGAAGGTTGAATATAAACTCCCCGATGCAGCGAAGCGCTGAAGCCAGAGAGCAACATTTAACAGTTTAATGTGGCTGTGTTTCTGGTGGAAACTCACAACCGCCTCGTATTTGTCTTCATTTTGAATTCCCCTCGTTTTTGTTTAGATGTGAAGCTCTGCCAGATGTGGTGACAAACTTATAGCTTTAAAAAAAAAAAAAATCCAGCCTCACTGCCGTTGAGTCACATACTGACGCTCAGGAAGAAAACAACGTAGACAGGACTCCATACTGGAATGAACTGGGTTGATCTGGTTGGCGAGCTCCAGCAGCGTAGCGGCGACTGGATCAGCTGACGCGTCCGTCGAAGTGGGAAAGTTGGGTGACTATCCCGCTTCCAAAGTTGAAAATCCGCCATCCTTCACCGGAGGTGACGCCACAGACGCGACGCATTGAACCCACAATTCAGTTCGGCAATGGACGACATCACCTCATCCAAGGTTGATGGAGACGGACGCAGACGAGGCATGTAGCCTCTTGCCGATTGTGCTAGCATAATTTTTGGCATAATCTGAGGAATTGAGCATAATTTTTGCCCTTTTTCCAAAAGTAGCACTGCTAGCATAATCCGTATATTTTCTTGTCTTAAAAGCACAATTTTAGAATAATTCAAGAAAACGAAGGATCTCAGCTACTAAAAATGATAGATTACTATTAACAGTTGGTTCCACTCCTATTTTGCGATTGCTTTTTAGTTGTGTTGAGATACCGCGGGAATTCGATGAAACGGAACCGGAAGTCTGTGTCTCGGTCCCAGACTCCTTAGTCTTTCTCCCAGTGCTCGTTTCAAAATGGCGGCCGCCACGCCAAACGAGTCAAGTGCAGTGAACTTACATCCAGATAGTTTACAAGGAAGCGATTCTCGCTTTAACTTTTAAATTTGTTATTTAACTTTTAAATTTGTTATCCAGAGCTTTGTCAGAAACTGCATGGTTTAGTTTTCACTGTATTTGTTTTTATTTGTTTTGAAACCCAGCGCACACTGCTAGCGCGCACACAGTTCGTTGTTTACTCGAAATTTGCATACTTTACCATGGTAACTGGAGGCCATTTGGGTGTAAAACCTTGCGCAAACTGTGTCACGCTCTGCTACATGCGATGGTTAGCAAAGCTATCCGCGGATAGTTATCCACCACACTATCCAGGCTTTGTGCAACCTATTTTTGTTCGCTGGATAACTATCCGCTGGATAGCAGATTTATCCGCCGTATAGGCCTAACCACCGGATAAAGTTACCCAGGTTTTGAACAACCGGGCCCAGAACTTCAGGCCAGAGTTAATAAAATATATTTTCAAACTTGTCTTGTGAGTTGTTAAGTTTGTGCACAGAATAATTTTTTTAAACAGTAGCATAATTTTGAAAAGCGAGCATAATTTGAGCATAATTTGAGCAAAAAACGAGCACTGCCACTAGCATAATATGCCACTTTTACTAGCACAATCGGCAAATGCCTAGAGGCACGCATAGATAGGTAGGTAGGTAGATAGATAGATAGATAGATAGATAGATAGATAGATAGATAGATAGATAGATAGATAGATAGATAGATAGATAGATAGATACTTTATTCATCCCAATAATGGCCTGTTGTCCTTGTAGGATTTAATGTCCTACTCAAGCACATGTGACGGGAGATCAATGACCTTCAGGCTTGATGGCACCTCACTTGACCCACTACTCCAGGGCCGCCAAGCAAAGGTGGTTGTAATGAAGATTTTTAAAAAACCCGCCGTTTTAAGGTTGGACTTGGAGGAGTCTGATGCCTGGGAGTTGGGTGACTATCCCCGATCCAATCTTTCTATGTGATCCGTAAGTTCTGGTGATAAACCAGCACCAAGGAATGACGAATGACCGTTTACTATCGCCACAGGCGGCGTCATGTTTACCTCCAGGAAACAATAACTGGCTCGCCAACAGTTTTTCCGATTCCATTATCGATACTGTTTAACGATTCGATTCTTTATCGATTCTAATTTGGGGAAAAAGGAGAACAAACAGTTTTATTAGAATCATTTTTTTTTTACTTAGAAGTCACGACCTTACAAACTCAACAGCGAGGTCAAAAGAGGCCCAAAGCCTGGATAACGTGTTAACTGTTGTAATATGTAACTGTGCAAATACACAAGAATGTGGAACATTTTACTAACAGATTTTTCCTAATAGAAATGAAAAAATCTCCCTTTTAAAAGGATATATGAGCTCACTAAGCACTCAAAAATAATAATAAAGAAAGAAAAATACTATCAAATACAACAGAACAGTGCATAGTACAAATCTGCAAATACTATGAAGAATTAACAATTCTTTAGCAGTAAAATAATCATGTCTTCCAGCCTCTGAACCAGCCAGACTCTCTCTCTCGTCACGGTCATCTTCTAAATGTAATGCAGAAGGCATTCGTTTAATAGCATAGCGCTAATGTTATAGCGTGTTTTACAAAGAAGCACATAGGCAGCGGGATAGCTACTAACCAGAGTTACCAGAGGTGATCTTAGCTTGGCTACTGCTGCTGGGTTGAGATCCATCAGTCCGAAGCGTCAAAAACACGACACTCGTTATCGCATGTTGTGTGCTCAAATGTTTCTGCGTGTTAGCCGTGTTCCCTCCCGACGCTGTTATCTCCACTTTACAATGACTGCTAGTTGCCTTGTTGCCATCTTTCTTTGGTGAAGTGAAGCCAAACTTTGGAGCGTTTGAACCTGGTGGGCGCCATTGTTGTTTACAACTGCAATGCTAACGTGCTAAACCGACGTAACTTAATCACGTAAGTGCTTTCTGGAATTGACTGTACGTAACTTGTGTAAATTACGTGAATCGATAAGAGAATCGCTGGATAAACTGCCAAACGATTCCATGGAATTTAAAACATGGAACCGGTTCTCTACAGGAACCGGTTCTCGATTCCCAACTCTAGTGTGCGCTGGTGTTTTTTAAATCTTTCAACTGTGTCTCAGAGTGTCTTTAACACTAAAACCTTTTGAACCAGACTTTCTGACTTCTCAGCCTGATCCTCACCAAAGATCTAGATGTAGAACCAGAGTCTGGTTCAGGCAAACAAACCTGATCCTAACAAAAGCAAAGGTGGCTCGTGATCTGGGTCAGAATGGACCATGGATCAGCGGGTTTCCAAAGAATACTTTCTTTTGGATAACTTGGACTTTTGTACCGATTACATGGAGTTACTGGGATTTTTTTTTTTCTTTTCTTTTCCGGTCGCAGAAATGCTTCCAGGGTCAACAAGGAGCCAAGATGTGAACAGCTGACCTCCGTTCAGCCAATGTTTCTAGATTTGAGCGTGTCGCCGATGGCGAGCTCGTGTTCAGACCGGTTACCCGTCTTGTTTGTTGAACCGAAGGTGCCTGTGAATCGGCGTGTTTCAGTGTTTCAGTGTGTGTGTGATCTGTGTGTTTGGTGAGTCAGCAGATGTCAGTCTCAGACAGCAGCTGGAGCGCTAGGTCGCCGCCGTGCACTCGTGCGCTCGTGTTACTCATGTTGCTGAGGCATAAATCTGTTCACACAGTCACCTCCTGGGACCGGCGTCGTCATGTAAATCACTGAACCGAGGAGACGACCCGGTTGTGGCTGGTTATGTGGTCATTAGAACCAAACGGGGCTGGATGAGCATCTGCAACTGCAGCTGAGTCACTTCAAACTGGACCGAACGCAGATCCACATGTTTCTGCTGGAGCCAAAGGCCAGATGTTGATGGGTGTCGGCGGGTCACTCGGTACCAGGGCTGTAGCGATACACTCATCTCACGATACGATACACGATATTCGATATTCATCTTACAAGTCATTTACATCATTTTCCGAAAGATTTTAAAGGGACAAAGTGATTTTGGTGACATCTTGTGAGTGTTCCAATGACTTTGTTTGAATTAACTGAACTGAAAGCATCAATTACACATTATATGGCTGACAGGCAGCTTGCAAATGCTGGACAAAATGAATAAAAGATTTGTTGAGAAAAATCATTTATTTAAACAGTGCAAATTGTTGCTTGCAAGCTTTTAAAGGTGGGACACGGAGGTTTTGGAAGAAGCTTAGAATATCGAAACCCACGGCTAAAAAATCGATTCTCTCTGGGGAAGTAAAATATCAATATATATCGCAGAATCGATAAGATCGCTCAGCTCTACTCAATACAAGTTTTTGGTTCCTTGTTAGGATTAGGGGTGAGTATTGGAAAGGACCTCGCAATATGATATGTATCATGATACTTGGGTCACAATGCGATATTATCATGATATCACGATATATTCCGATATTCTATCCAGTTAATATCAAAATTAAAAGTAGAGATGAAAAATCAAGTTGCCGTATATGTTCATCAGATGATATTGATCATTCAGAGGACAAATTGAGTCAAAACCATTTGCTTCAAAACAACCTATTTATTGTTTATTATTAGTGTTTTTGAAAAAATTTTAAAAAATCGATATTAGGAGCTGAAAAATTGATATTATATTAGGCGGCCAAAAATCACGATATATTGCCAAATCGATTTTTTTTCACACCCCTAGTTTGGGACCATTTTATGAAATAATACCAACCTTGTAGGAGCCGAAACACGCTCTCAAAGAGAGCATAAACTGGTAACGTAAAGTTAAGGTTAAACCGTCCAGGTGTAAATAGAGGTCAGATCAAGTGAACTCTCGTGTCCCTGGATGTCGCTGCCTCCTGCTCTCAAACTATTGCTGATTTAGAGTCAAATTTCAATGTTATGCACCACGTCTAAACTACAAACTGTTGTTTTAACTGACTGCTGTACATAAAGACTGCAGTTGCAGTCAATCCACTGGGCATCACCAGGATGATTTTTCCTATTTTATTTTTTTTTTAAAGGAACATATAGAAGCCACTGATTTTGGGTCGAAGGGATGGATGGAGGGGTCCGCAGAGAGATTTGATCAGAGTGAATATAAAGTAAAACTAGAAAAGCACTCGGAGAGCGCAGACCTCCACCAAGTGCAACAATTCCCCCATATAGTGATTTACAGATCGCGATAAAATCCACCTTCTGTATCAGATCTGGATCAGCCTTTGCAATTTGAGAGAGGTTCCCATTGTCAATCCCTGAGTTAAATTTCATGAGTTTTGGGCAATAATTAACAGAGATATTTTAATGAAAATTTTCGTCAAAATTTTATCGAAAAATTTTGGCCCGAATTTGAAAGTGATCCAGAATCCAGGATTTTTTCCAGATAGCAGCCAAAATGAAATCAGTTCTTCCTTTTCACATTTCTGACAACTCCTGAAAATTTCATCAAAATCCATCCATAACTTTTTGAGTTATCTTGAACACAGACAGACAGATAAACGCCGGCAAAAACATAACCTCCTTGTCGGAGGTAATTAATTAGCATCAGCCAAGTTAAAATAGCTAACTGCGACTAAAATAAGATTTCAAGGCCTGATCCTTTCACCTGTTTGCAACACAGAGCCGCACGGTACGTTTTCCAACATGCACAAGCGCAAACCTGATTAACCAGGAACTGGACCATCATCCTACGGGTTTGCTTAGATTTGTTCACAAGAGCACGTGTGCTATAGTGAAATTACAATCGATTACAAAAGCTCACGAATTAGCATACCCCCCCCTCCCCTCCTCCAGCCCCGCCCCTTGGGGGGGCCGCCATAGAGGGAGGCGTAAAGGTTCGGGCTCCTGCGCAATTCTCACGTGATTCTTGCGTGATTTTTGAATCCAGGCGAGGAGGCAGCGCTAGCTTTTTAAACGCTCCCGCTGAAAACTTAGGTCGGAGAAAATGAAAGAAAAGAAAAGAAAAAAAAAAACTGGTTGGAAATTTATTGCTCATTATTTTCCTGAAGTGAAAGTTTGCTGGCCCACAAACTTCACACAGCCTTTGTAGCGCCAATAAAACCATCTACGGGCGAAGGGGAGCTCTCAAAATCTGACTTTGTTTTTATTTTATTTTTTTCCCTTTTCTTGCGAGGAAACATGTTTTATGTTTTACATAATTACTTCCAATGTTTTAGTAGCCTTTCAGTGCTGGTCGAGTGAAACCGCCCGCGCAATAAAAATATAATAAGTCGCTGACCTTTGACGCTGGAAGGCTTCGTTTCACGGCCGTGTTGTGCAGTTATTTGACGGCACCGTGGGCGCGCCGTAACCGCCGGACTCCCCGCGTGGGCGTCTGTCAGCGCGCCGGCTCGGTTTCATCAACCCAGCGCTCGTCTTAGATGACGGGCGTGTCACGTTTCTGACGTGTCTTAAAGGCATCTGCGTGTTGTGAGACACGTAAACTCTTCACAAACATCTTCACGAACGTTTCACGAGCGACGCCCGCGGTTCCCGGACCGAGAGATGTTCAGTTTTTACGCATCTGTAGTTTCTAGAAAGGATAAATGTCATTTGTTCCCCTCACTCGTCCTTTCATGATGGCGTGTTCGCTTCCTGCGTCCCTCTAAGCCCCCTAAAGCTCAAGCTAAACACCTCGGCTGTGAAAAGGTCGTTCCGGGGTCGAAGGGAAATTGAAAATGTGTTCACCAGCAACACATCATCTTTCAAACGCGGTCTCCGCGCGAGCGGAGGGCGAGCAAGTGTGCGCCGGGTGTTAAAAGCTTAGACGGACACAGCCGGGGAATGTAAAGATAAGACCCCCGTGCTTATACAATACAGCGCACGCTCGCGCACGCTCGCGCCGCGGCCACACAAGAGCGGTAATTATCCAACTTACACACATAACGGCGCTAACAGGCTGAGCGCTGCCAGATCTTTCCGCCGCTGACCTGAAGCGGCTGAAACATTATACAAGAGGTCACGAGCCTGTAATAGAGTGGATGAGGTCGACCGCAGCTCCGGAGGAGGACTGTGCACGTGCGCGTGCGCGTGAATATGCAGGAAATATTTAAATCATGTCTTCGGCGTTACTAGCGTTTGGCACAAATAGTCGTGACCTCATCGGTCGGAGCAGGAGTTTGTGAATCAGACGTCGACTAAACAGAAACACAGATGAGAAGAGAGCAGCCGTCAGAAACGGGTCAGAAGGTTCCGGATGTTTCCTCAGCGTGGATCTAAACGGTTTACTGTCGTTAAACGCAACGATGCGCTAGCGTGCTCGCCGTTTTAGCGAACGGCTACAGCAAAGTCGATGAGATCCGTCAGATTTCGGAAAATACGTGATGCCGTTTAAAATCCGCGTTGACGGGCAGTCGGGACGCAGCGATTCATCAGCAACACGAGGGACGATACGATCGGGATTATTTATCGATGACTCAGCGAAAATGCTAAATCAGGGAGTGAAGAGATATAATGATAAAACACCGGTAGGGCTGCAGCGATACACTAATCTCACGATACGATACGATACACGATATTCGGCTCACGATACGATATATATCGATATTCATCTTACAAAACATTTACATCATTTTCTGAAAGATTTTAAAGGGACAAAGTGATTTTGGTGACATCTTGTGAGTGTTTCAATGACTTTGTTTGAATTAATTGAACTGAAAGCATCAATTCCACATTATATGGCTGACAGGCAGCTTGCAAATGCTGGACAAAATGAATAAAAGATGTGTTGAGAAAAATAGTTTCATTTATTTAAACAGTGCAAATTGTTGCTTCCAAGCTTTTAAAGGTGGGACACTGGGGTTTTGGAAGAAGCTTAGAATATCGATACCCACGACTGAAAAATCGATAAAATATCGATATATATCGCAGAATCGATAAAATCGCTCAGCTCTAAACACCAGGAAGTCCCCCTCTGAATGGCTAAAAACAAGAAAACAGAAGGTTCTGGAGTGACCCGGTCAAAGTCCAGACTGAGAGCTGTGACCTTTGATAGGCCGTTGATGCTCGAAAACCCCAGTTTTGAGGTTTAGGGGCCACTTTCTTCCTCACACAGGTCCTGGGTGGTGTTGATAGTTTTTATCTTCCCCTTAATAAATGAAATGATCATTTAAAAACTGTATTTACTTCCCTCTGTCACTGACAGAAGTAAGGACCGGGCGAAGTCGGGTCACATGACACCAAATACTCGTCTACAACCGTGACTGAGGAAAAGAAATGATCGTTACAGACTCCAGAGCTCCGGCTGGCGAGACCTTCGCATAAATAAATACCTGCAAATATCAATGAGGGGAAGCAGAATGGGTCATAATTCCTCCACAAGAATATAAGAGACCGAATGTGTCGTACAGAAAAACGTTACTTCATGTTACTGCTGCTAAAGCTGCTGAATCATCTCTTTTTTACATATTTTCTTTTTCTGCTTCATATATTTAATGACTCAGTGTAACATCCTGAACTGTTGCTCATCCTGTTGACCTCGTTTTAATCTATGAGACACGGAAACAGAAACGAAAGAGTCTACTTTGTTTTTCACACTGTTTTACGTATTGTTTCTTAGTGTTTAAAAGACTACACTGCAAAAAAATACCAGTTAAAATATAATAAATAAAGACTGAACTCTGGGTGAAAATAACCTGATTCTATTAAAATAATCTGTCCAGGAATTTAGATAATTTCACTGTTTCCAGTTTAGATCTGACGAGCTTTCAAGCGTTTGGAGTGGAAAAAGTTATTTTTTTTAAATATCAAATTACTTAAAAACAGACTTCCTTTAGCTCAGTTACAAGTGAAAGACTTTGGAAATTAGTGAATAATTTCTAAATGAAGACTCAGGACAAAGAAAGTAAGAATAAAATAAAATAAAAAATAAATTAAGAAAAAAAAAACAATTTAAAAAATAATAAAAAAAGTAAATAGGATATAAAATAAAATAAATAAAAATAAAATAAAATAATAAATAAATTATAAAAATAAATAAATTTAAATAAAAAATAAATTAAGAAATAAAATACAATTTTAAAAAATCATAAAATAAAATAGATAAAATATAAAAAAAATCAAAAAAAAAAAATCAAATAAAATAAAATACTTCTGCTTCCATGAACAGTTTTGACCAGATGAGAGTAATTTCACCGAGAATTTATTTCTTGTGTTTCTCTGCAGTGCAGTAACAAGAACATAAACTCATAAATCAAAGTGGATATTACTGACTGTGAAATAAACAGATAAATACTGGAACTCTGGATATTGATGCTTGTTTTAACTACAAATTAAGTTTAAAAAAAGTGAGATATTCCTGGCTAATTAAGGGATTCAGGATAAATTTAAGGGTAAACATGGACTCAGTAAGTAAATTATATTTGAAGGTAGATAAATAATCTTATATTTCCTGATCAAAGATTTAAGATCTTGACAAGAAGATTCCAGGTATGAAGGAAACCTGGAGGACGACAGATGAGAATAAACCGTTTCCTCCCTGTAGTCGTCCAGAACTGCAGATATTTGTTAATAAATGAAATCTTTCAGGGCCATTTTTCTGTGTGATGATGGTTTCAGTCGTGGTGCTTTAACCTGCTGAACATCACAGCTGTTCCTTTAACCGCAGTAAAGTCTGTTTTTGGTGATATAATGTGATTAAAACAAATCTGAAGTCAGAGGGGCTGAACGACGTAAACCTGCTGAATCAAACAGCCTCAAGCTCAACGTGCACAAACTTATTTTTAATTTCTGTCTCAGTTTAACGGTGACATAAATATCTCGCTGATGTCAGTCTGCAGTGAGCAGATTCTCCCTGAACTTCACCTAAAATCAGTTTTAAAGCTGCTCTGGTTCATCTGTTCGGTCAGGCTGCAGGCTTTTATTGTGAAATCCAGAGAAATCTACTCACTGTATCCTTAAAAAAAAGATTTCAAATGGACACAGATCTTAAAATGTAAAAGCTGAGTTATTTAATACGCTGAGTATTTAACAGAGTGGAAAGAAGTATATGAACCTTTTAGAATTTACTGTTTTTTTGCATTAATTTACCTTAAAATGTGAGTTAATCTTCATCTAAGTCACTATAATAAACAAAGCAATTCACCGCAGATATAAACACGTCATTACAGTTTCTTGCGTCTGTATTTATAATAAATTTGATTCTGATTCTGATTCTGATTCTGATTTGACCTGCTGATAAAACATCCACAGGTCCGGATCCTGACTGAGGATCATCAACAGGAAGATTTTCTTCTTCTCTGGTTTGAGTCACTGTCCCTGATGATGATGCTTCCTCCACCGTGCTCCGCCCCTTATGCATGTGTTCATGTTGGTTAGCCTGGTCCTTCTGGAGTATTCTTCCTCATCAATGCAGCTCTTCCTCCATCAGTCCATGAAGCTTCTTCCCGGCGGTCCTAATGATTTTGAATCCACCTTCTGGAAAACTCCAGACACCCAGCGATGCTTTTGTTTTGATATTTCTATCAGAGCAGCGGCGGCGGCGGTCCACGTGATGCTACGCCGCCGACGCTGCTGTTCAGAGACTCATGAGCAGAGATGGTTTCCAGCTCCAGGATGTCCTCAGACATGTAACTGGGTTCTTCTTCACCTCACTGGGGATTCAGCGTCGTGTCTTCACTGGCTTCCTGTTTCTTTTAGAATTGATCTTAAAATGTTAATCTTTGTTTTTAAAGCCCTCAATGGCCTTGCGCCTCCTTATTTATGTGGACAAGTGCGTGTTCAGAACTCCACTAGAACCTTACGGTCCTCAAACCAGCTCCTGCTGGACGTCCCCAGAACCAGGACTAAACTCTGGGGTGATCGGGTCCTCCTGGTTCTGGACCCAGACTCTGGAATAACCATCACTGACTTTGGGCTTTTTAAATCCAGACTTAAAACCTATTTATTTAGACTTTTAATACACAGTCATGATGTGAAATGTTCTTAATTTAATCTTAATGGTGTTGTTATGTTGATTTTAAATTGTTTTGTTTTAATGTGGATTTTAATGGAAAGCACTTTGGTCACCTTGTGTGTTGTAAAGGGCTTCATAAATAAACATTGATTGACTGACTGATTGATTGATTGATTCCTGGCTGGTCGTCGCTCAGAGGAGCTTCAATGCAGGGAAAGATGCAGAAAAAAGGGCCTCAAACTATGATTAAAACCCAGCCTCCAAACGTGGGGCGCCGCTCAGCCAGGAGAGCTGTGGGTCGGGCCACGAACAGCACATTTAAAACATCTGAGAGGCTTTAATTCAATTCAATTTTATTTGTATAGTGTCTGTTACAATGTCAATTGTCTCCAGGAGCTTTACAGAGACCCAGATCACGACCTCTGAGCAAATATCATTAACTAAAATTATAATATTAAATCCTATTCATGATTATGGGAAGTCAAAAACTCCCACAGAGGGAGAAAAAAAAAACCTTTAAGCCAAACAGAGGCAAGAAAAAACTCCACTTTAAGAGGAAGAAACCTGGACCAGGACCTGGATCATATGGGAGGACCTTCCTGATGAAGACCAACTGGATAAAGAAAGAAAAAGAGAGGAGAGACATAAATGACTGAATGAAATGATTATATAAACAGATGCAGGTAACAGCACTGAGGTGAGATGTTCAGAGGACTAGATCCTCACATCTACATACAGGTGGAGGTAAACACTGGGATGGACAACTAAAGGTGCTCTGAACCACATCTTAATTATGATTCATTAATTAGGCTGCACTAACCTCTGAAGTAATTAGTCGTCTTTATTCCGGCGTCCTGTCGGCGTTGGACGGGCATGTCCGGCGAGGATGCTCCAGGTTTCTGTCTGCGTTGTTTCTTCTCTGTTATCGTGACCTGGATGCAGATAAGATCACAGCCAGTAATTACTGAGGCATGTTAACGACGGAGCCGTCACACAAACACGTGACAGACGTCAGGGATGAAAACAAACACGATCCAGAAATGCTTTTAATGACGCCGACGGCTGAAAAAAAGCTGCAAAGTAGGATTAAACTAGTTAATTCCTTTTATCTTCCACATCTCTCTCTGTTTTTTAACATTATTTAGCATTTCTGAAAGAACAACCAAACAGATGACTTTGCTGTGAAACGCTGAAACTCACAGGTTTAAAACGCTGTTTGATGTTTAAACCTGAATCAGACTTTTAAATCAGTTTATAATCAGGCTCACGAGCTCACAAAAACCTTTAAAAAACTCTCTCTGTCTCAAAAATAAAAGGAAATCAATGAGCTCCAAGGACTCAGTCTGCTCTTCTGTGGCAGAGCGGCTGCAGTACCGGTCGGGTCCGCTAGGCGGCAGCATTGAGCCGCTGTCTGAGAACCAGAGGGAGAAAGAGAAAGAGCTGATGAGAGAAAGAGAAATTAAGAAATCCCTGTGAGGTTTGTTTTCTGTGAAGAATCAAGTCAAGATGGTGAAAAGGGAGGAGAGGGATAAAGAGGGATTAAAAGAACGAGGAGGTGGACGGATTAGGAGAAGAAGAAACATCTGAGAACGATAGAAATGAGCAGATGAAAACGAGGAGGAAGAAGAGAAGAAAAACGTCACCACAGGTGACACGACTTCAGAGGCTGAAATCACAGATTTCACAATCCGCGTTGCTTCATGAGTGACCCATGAGTGTGGCGTGAGGCCGCCGGGCCGAGCCGCCGTTACAGAACCACTGATACCCCGATCAGTCACGGGCCGAACCAGAACCCTGACTGAAGCCAGTCATTTACTCTGGAACCGAGCAAAACCTCCCAAAACTGCTGCAGCCCGGTACCGGCTGCCTTCTGGGTAACTGAGAGGAAGGAGCCGGGTCTCGGAGCTAGAACCAGACGGTTTAGTTCACCACAGACCAGCAGGCTGGACCGGTTTGGTTCTGGAGCTTTTAGATAGAAGACAGTGATTGGACCAGATGGAACAAGCTGATGGTTGATTCTTTGAGTTGAAACTTCCACTAAGAGTCAAAATTTGGGCTTAATCTGGGCTGCATTTGGTACTTCTGGCTCGGTTCTGCCCTGGCAGGTGTGATTCTGGCCAGACGTGGTCCAAAGGTCGTGACCTGGGTCGAACATGGTTTAATGGAATCCACTGGATGAGCCAGATGTGCTCCGGCTGGCTTTAAGGGAAGTGCTGCGAGGGCCAGGCGTGGCCCAGGAGTCCTCAGATTTGGGCCACATCTGGTTGATGAGTGGCTGAGATCAGGTAGACGGGTTCACTCTGGGTCGACCACTGCTGAACTCTGAATGTGGGTCAAAGAAAACTGCAGCTGTGGGCCAAGTTTGGGTCAAACGTTTATTTGGCCATTTGTGGGAAAGTGACCACTCATTCACCAATAAAAGATTCAAAGCAACATTTCTGTCTTATCAGGACATCTGACGCGATATGACGTCACGTGACGCAGCTGGATAACGAGACAGTCGGAGAAATACGCGCCGTGCGTCGTGCGTAAAAGCGCATCTCCAAGTGAAGCTCCGCTGCTGTCTGTCTCTGAGTTGGAGTTTTCTCCTCATACGAGTCTGTAAAAGTGAGGTAACATCAGTCCCGGAGGACGCGCGGCGCGGGTCCGGGCCGCAGGTGACCGGCTCAGCGGCGCGCACGTCCCGCACGGAGCCGTAAAGGCGACTGCGAGCCCCCGCTCCCCCCCGGCGGCTCACTTTCTCCCTCCCTGGCGCCGCGCCAGCCCCAGCACGCTCCAAACCTCCTCTCCTCTCGCGCCGCTTGCCGCTCACTTTACAACCGGGAGGGAGGGAGGGGGGGGGGAAGGGGGGAAGAGGGGGGGGGGGGGGACGCTCCAGGAGCTGAAAGAGGTGGAGCAGAGGGGAAGGATGGAGGGAGAGGTGGATGAAAAGGAGGGAGAGATGGGAGGGGAGTCTCGCTGCCTCTCTGGCCGACGCTGGGGTGAGGTGGGTGGGGGGGGGGGGGGGGGGGGGGACGGGAGCCCTTGGCCGCCTATTCGCCTTCCAGTTGCCTCCGCGCTATATAAACACTCACTGGTGCCTCTGGCCGGACGCACACACATTCTTGTACTACGCGCATCCGCGCGCACACACACGCACTGAGGGTGACTTGTAGGCAGCCAGCGGAGAGAGAGGGAGAGAGAGGGAGAGAGGGAGAGAGGGAGGGAGGGAGGGAGAGAGGAGCGCTCAGAAAGGTACACAGAGAGGAGAGAGGACGACAGAAAGTCAGAGACGCTGAAGGAGGACGGAGCATCTCCTGCGCGCGCGCTCATCCCCGCGACACCACGGAGCTGCAAAGTCTAAAGAGATTAAAACTTCTGCAAAGAGCCTTCTTCATTTTTCTTTTCTTTTTTGCATTTTTTTGGAGTTGACAGACGCGATTCTTGGACATTTTTCTTTTTTTTTTTTTTTTTTTTGCTTAATTTCCCCTCAAACAGAGAATTTTCATCTCTTTAGAAAAAGTTTGAAAAAGTCAAAAGTCCCGTCACAGCTGGACTTTTTCCACGTGTCCCCGGGTGTCCCGGCGTCTGACACCCCCCCGGGTTAAAGTTTTTCTTTCCTTTTTCTTTTTTTTTAACTTAATTCCAACTCAGTAACCCACAAGCAAGACTGAAAAATGAAATGTCAAACATCAGGAGGCTCCCCAGTCAAGTGTGATTCCAGTCTCAACTGTTTACATCATTAAAGCAAAGTCAGTTTTACTCATTTGGTCTTTTTTTTTCAATTTTTTATTTTTTCTGGAAGGTGTCACGCTGAAGACAAACTCACCTGACGCCGATTTGCACTTTTGAGGCACAAAAACACCCCTTTGTGATTATTTCCAGACAGAAGTCCAAACCTTCATTCATTCTCAGAGCAAAGCTAAAAAAAAAAAAACATCAAACAAACCCGCCATCCATCATCCCGGAGGTCCAGAACTCTGCACATCTGCAGAAGTTTCCCCCAGAGCTCCAGAACCCGTCCGGACCGCCAGCATGCTGTTCGACGGCTTCGACCTGGTCTCGGCTCTGGCCACGCTGGCCGCCTGCCTGCTCTCCATGGCGCTGCTGCTCGCGGTCTCCCAGCAGCTGTGGCAGCTCCGCTGGACGGCCACGCGCGACAAGAACTGCAAGCTGCCGATGCCCAAAGGATCCATGGGCTTCCCCTTCATCGGAGAGACGTGCCACTGGCTCCTGCAGGTAAGAGCGCGCGCCGCTGCGCGCGGATCATACCTGCGTCCCGAAGCCTCGTTTAGTTCTTTGTTTTTTTATTATTATTATTGTTTTTCTGCAGTTTCTCTCCATTAGACACTTTCTTTCCTGATATGCGTGAATAAAGTCGTCACTTTGGCACAGTTTTCCAAATTTTGCGTTTTAACGCGCGCTCCGCTTGATGCGCTTCTTGTAAAAAAATGTATTTAAATCTATTAAATCTACTCAGATTTATGTTTTTTTTTCTTTAAAAAAAATCCAAAACATCTGTAAAGTGAAAGCTACTCAGTCTTATCTAATGCGGTCAGTCGCGCTGTCCTGGCTCGTGGTTTTACGCGCGCCTGTGATGCGCAGCGCCTAAACGCACCCGCGCGCGCGCAGATACGATCATCAAACAGCTCCGTCTCTTCGGCTGATTGAGTTTCGGCTCCTCTGAGTGAGATCCGATCAGCCGTTTTATCTCAGACGGGAGCGCGTCGGGGTCAGCCGGCCGCGCCGCGCCGCGGGGTCGAGCCGCAGTCACGCTGATAAAGTCCGTCGATCGCGTCTGATACGGCGGCGGTTGGTGACAGAGGGGGGGTGTCTCCGCGCGCTCGTGACGCACGAGTCCCGCTCCGACCACCGGACTCACATCAAAGCCGCTGCTCGGGACGCAGAAATGACAGGAATGCGTTTGGAGGCTCGTTCGCGTCGGGAGCTGAAGGGGTTAAAGCGGCGGGAAAGTGGACTCCTCGGATTCCCCCTCTCCTCTCTCTTTCTCTCTCTCTCTCTCTCTATCTCCAGAAATTCTCCACTTCTGGCAGTCTGACAGCCTGCGAAAGCTGCAGCTGCAGAAAATCTATCGATGAAGCTTAGAAACGCTGATCATTAACCTCATCTGTCACTGATCAATCACTAAACGCGTTACCAGAGACATCTGGGTCTCCAGGCTCAGGTACTGGTATTAACTGGGCCAGACCCGGTTGTACGGGTCAGATGTGGTCCAAACGCCACAGACTCCGGCTCTGACATGAGTTCAGGTAAGTGTTGTCGGCGCCAGGTGTGGCCCGGAAGCCCGAATAGAACCCGGGTTTGAGTCGGGTTCAGGTCGCTGCCCCTGCAGATGTGGACCATGTTTGGGCAGAATGTTCTTCTGCTTTTTTTGTGTACACAACACATACGTTTAGTCTGAGAGACGCAGATTAAAGAAAGTCAAGATTTACGACACGTGTAATCTCAGAGAATAAAGCTCTGGTAGCAGTTTGATCCCCAGAGAGGCGAACTGGCCGCCAGTGGGGCTTGAACTCGCGCTGCCTCCTCTCAGTTACATCTGACGCCGCGCGAGACGCGGTCCAGGAATGCAACCGAGGACCGCAGCCAAGCTTATAGCATTAGAGGGGGGGGGGGGGGGGGGGGGGGGGGGGGGCTGAGTGCGTCTATAGCGTTGTGAGGAGCTAAACGTCCCTGCTAGCGCAGCGAGATCTGACAGCGAGCGGGAAGCCAGATGAGTCTTGGCTGCCGCTCTGCTTCTTTTACGGCGATCCAGAGACCCGGTTCTGATCTCAGAGTCAAGGTTAAGAAGTTAATGTAGACGGTGACACGCCTCGTAAATAACGCTAAACTGCGCGTGAGACGGATGAGGACACGGAGATGCTGGGCATTGTGGGAATCCTCTTTGCTTCAGCTACCAGGCTGCTCTCTGATTGTTTGTGGAGGCGACGTGTCAGAGACGACTCTTCGCTCTGCGAAAGGCGGTTAAGAGACCTCGGATTCGAGTGCATGGACTCGAAGACGGGTGTGGGGGGGACAAAAGCCATGCACTTCACCTCTGAACGGCCAGTGGTGGGGGGGTGGGGGGTCCAGTACAGGTGGAAACCCAGACGGATTTATTTAAATCGTTCCTCAAGGTGCAACTGCTGCTCTAGAAACCAGTTTCTGACAGATTGACTTGGCAGATTTACTTTTACATGCTATTCCATGAGCTCTTCTCTCGATGTGCAATGCATCCTGGGATATTTCACCGTCTCCACTGGACGCATCCTCGACAAAAAGGGCAAAGCGAAGCCACAGCTAGGGCTAAATCTGGACATGTCTTCTGTCCTCTGAGCTCAACTGGGCGACGATTACGTTCTTTAGAAAAGCTCGTTAGCCAGAAACACTTGGTTCTTCAACTTTCACGGGTTCCTTTTACCGCCGAGACGATCCGTCTCCGACCTGGAGGCGTTTCCATCTTTCTTCAAATTAGCGACGGGTGAAGCTGCAGTTACTCGGTCTCGCCACCGGGGGGCACCAGGTTAGCCAAAACTAGAGGTCTTCACGGGTCCACTTTCATGGACCAGAACCCGAATGGACCTGTGAAAATTCGACCTGAAACCGACCCGACCCGAGTCTTTAGTTTCCGACCATGAAACAAACCGAGTTACCCAAATAGAACCGAGACAATCCAGCCCATAGTTGCTAACGTTAAAGTTGTCTAGCGTTGAATAAAACTTGATTTTCTTACCTAAAGTTGTCTTCTTCTACCCGGTTCAGTTGCTACATAGGCTACGTGATGTAAACAACAATAAACCCACGTCGTTATTTTCTTTGTGGATACAGATGCTATTGGTAGCAACTGCTAACGCTAATAGCCTACAACGATCAGGACGTGTCGTGAACATATTCTCTCATCCAGTGTTGTCATGTTGGTGATCCGTTGTGCTTTACAGCTGCTGGACAAACCGCTAATAACACGCTACGGCAACATGATTGTTGACAAACACGCCGCGTTAATGAATAATCATTTAACAGTCCCGAGTCCTGACATTAGCTGCCACCGCTAATATCTTTACCTCTCTGGAGTAAACGCAGGAAAGACATGAGCTTCGTCCAACTTTATGACAAGGAACGGGTCCAATGTGAGAACGTCCTCCAGTCAGAGGAGACATTGTCCTACGTAACTGCATTCAATAAAAGAAAACTGATGCTTAAGTCCAAAACTCTGCACCAAAAAGTCGGAAGTGACACAGTGAAGTGAACTGAAAACTAGGGCTGTAGCGATACACTAATTTCTCGATACGATACAATAAACAATATACGATATTCGGCTCACGATACGATATATACCGATATTCATCTTACAATACATTTATATCAGTTTCTGAAAGATTTTAAAGGGACAAAGTGATTTTGGTGACATCTTGTGAGTGTTCCAATGACTTTGTTTGAATCAATTGAACTGAAAGCATCAATTACACATTATATGGCTGACAGGCAGCTTGCTAATGCTGAACAAAATGAATAAAAGATTTGTCGAGAAAAATAGTTTCATTTATTTAAACAGTTCAAATTGTTGCTTGCAAGCTTTTAAAGGTGGGACACGGGGGTTTTGGAAGAAGCTTAGAATATCGATACCTGCGGCTGAAAAATCGATACTTGATAAAATATCGATATATATCGCAGAAATAAAATCGCTCAGCTCTACTGAAAACTACTTTTTCTACATCTGAAAAAAACTAAACTGAACTAAAATCAAACTCTGGTATACTTTCGCTTTTGAGAAATTGAAATTTTCAGGGCAAATCCGCATCCACACTAAAACGTACGGTTACAGTTGAAACGCAGGCGATCCGGCAGCAGAAAAAGGACGTTCTGATGCCGCAAAAGGACAACTGGAGCGGTGCAGTTCCCTCTAGTGGTGGTTAAGGGCAACTCCGTGGGTTTGAACCTGGCGAGACGGGTACTGGACTCGAGGGTCGACCCGTGCTGAGGTGGGAGCGTCAACACGGTTGCAACGTCAGCGTGGATGGTGAAGCCATTGCCAGTCAGCTAAGAGCCGCAAATTTTAAAATCAGACATTGCAGTTGCATGTGTTGTAGCATGATTAGGTTTTCGGGCAGGGTTAGCGTTAACTTGTTGAGTTATATGAGGCAGTACTCATAAGAAACGTTTGGAAAATGAGACAGCTCGCGCATCAGTCACGGCCAAATATTTAAATCGAGTCAACTACGTTATAAACCGAGAATACGTGCAGAATTTGCTTATTTCTGGTCACCTGGCAGCACCTGGATCGAGGGCCATTTCTAAGAAACAAGTCCGCCAACGTTGGACTCGTGCAGCGAGGATATCGCTCGGGCTTTCTGTTGTCGTAGCAGCAGCTTACTCGATGACGGGTCCAGCTAGCGGGCTCGCATGTCGCCAAAAACATAGGAGGAATTTTCGAAACAGGTCAAATCGTAAGTATGAGGGGATAGATTCTCACATGCTACAACTTACACGGCCTTACGCACAACAGCAGTAGCATTTCAGAGTAGTCACTTACAACCGTGAGCGCTTCTCTCGATGTGCAATGCATCCTGGGATATTTCACCGTCTCCACTGGACGCATCCTCGACAAAAAGGGCGAAGCGAAGCCACAGCTAGGACTTTCAGCCGTGCTTGGTGGTGAGCTGGAGCAGCACTTTGTCTGTGACGAATGATGTTTTAAAAGCGCACAACAGCGTGCCAGCTGTAAATGCTTTATTTACCGCATTTTAAATTGCGCAGTTATGAGGGAACATTACCAATCAGAGTCCAGTTATCGCCTTTTCTGAGTTCTGCAGTGGGCAGCGAAACTCTGAACTGAAACTCTCCACGTAAGATTAAACTGTTTACGTTTGTGAACAAGAGGGAGTTGTGAAGGAATATGATCTGAGGTGAGAGTGGGTTCAAACCCGACTGGTGCACGATTATTTTCTCTTGTCTCCTCATATCCTCTCATCGATTGGCGCCTCCTCCAGATCTCCAGCATAAACAACTGGTGTCCAAACATGTGTACGCGGCGTTTTTACCTCAGCAGCACATTTTCTGTGACGGATCCATTTCGAAGTAATGTGCGGTCAGAAATTGTGTTGCGTCCGTTCTGCCAAGGACCTGTCGGCTCTCATTAGGAGCCCGAGGTTTCTGAGGGGGCGGGGCCAAGCAGGAGAGCTGCTGAGCGGGAACACGCACCGGCACACCAGCGCAACGGGCGCAAAGGACCGGCCACCTGCACGGTTACCCGACACGTACGCACTTCCCTCTGAAAAAAAAATACAGATTTCCAGATGCAAATAAATGCAAAAAATTGAGAGATTAATTAATTATGATCTATAATTAATTAATCAAATTAATCTCTTTTTTAATCTCACCTAAAAATTGCTGAGAAAAGGCCTAAACTTGAGGTATTTTTCATTTAGATTCATTATTTCATTATTGTGGCAGGATCAAAAGATTGATATAGCTTTGCTATTGTTCGCTAAATTGCTAATGGCTTCAGCGCTAACGTTAGCTGTGGCTGCACTCGTGACAGGGTGCTTTGCGTTCCAGCCGCGCGCAAATTCATTAAAATATGTTAGCGCCCTCTTCTTAAAGACGCATCGCTAGCAGGTTCAAGCGTTGGGATTGCTCAAACGCTACAAGCGACTGTTTCAAAGTACGTTACGGTCACTGGGGGAATTTCAGATGGCGCCATCTGCTGGTGGACGGAGATATGCGTCCCTTACTCATGCCCCGCCCCCCTCTGCCCATAGTAGAAACATGGAAATTCTCTGCACACGTTGAATGGGGTGATGTCAAGTGTTGCCAAACTGAATTGTGGGTTCTGTGTGTCGCGGCGTTGCTTCCATCAGTGGGGAGTTTCAGTTTTTCATGCTTCGACGCAAGCATCAGCCAATCAAACAGCGGCTACACAGCCAATCGTACTCGGGGCCAGGACCGTTTCGACGCTTGTCGCTTATTTGAGAACTGAGTAGAACATCAGAGGCCCCGCCCCCTGTAGCATTGCCATGACACTGCCTTGGGTCCACCAACAGCATGATAATTGAACATTATATGTCACGTACTACGTGTATTACGTACGTTCGTGCTAACAAATGTCACATTTGATGAGACGTACACTGACGACTGTCCCTTCTTCAAGAACAAACAGAAACAAAAATACTGAGGACGTATTACAGTTTAACCTCTGAAAGTTTACGCGCATGTGTTGCAATATAATTCACAACAATTACCTTCTGCTACCACAGGGGGCACCAAAAGTGCGAATTTGCTCATAAAGTTAGTTAGCTGTATGCGGGTTATTCATAACGGGACTAGAATTTTTGAAGCGTTTTCGAACTAGCGCAGGTTTTTCTACCACTGAAGCGCGACGTGTCCGGACTCAGAACGAGGTGGATCCATCTGATGATTCGCTGTCTGGTCGTGGTACCTCACAGACAAAAACCCGCGTACAGTCCGTACAGCGCTTAGAGAGAATACACACTCGCAGATTCACGCACACGCGGCTGATTTTAACACACGAGGCCTTTACGGCCTCCACACACTCGCACGACTGCATCATCTCTCCGTCTGCCAGCCGGCCGTCTTTTCTGTCTGTTTTACAGTAATGAAGTGTGAATAGCGGTCGGCAGAGCAACAACCAAACACGCTCATCTCACAGTGATGACTGCTCCCCCCCCCGTCGCTTATTCCTCCCTCCGTCGCTCATTCCTCCTCTCCGTCGCTCATTCATCCTCTCCGTCGCTCATTCCTCCGTCGCTCATTCCTCCCTCCGTCGCTCATTCCTCCTCTCCGTCGCTCATTCCTCCCTCCGTCGCTCATTCCTCCTCTCCGTCGCTCATTCCTCCCCTCCGTCGCTCATTCCTCCTCTCCTCCTGCACCTGTCCTGCTGACCCCAACACTATTACAGTATTAACAGACTCTACGACTATTTTTACGACTACAAACTGAGAGACTTCAAAGTCTCCCAGTGCGACCAACAATAAGAGCTTAGTGATTTCTCTAAGATGTTAAGATTCTCCTTTATCGTACCAAATAATTAAAGATCTTTTATGTAATCCCTCAACTTTGTGGTGACGACTTTCAAGAATATTCTTTATTATTTGTCTACAGTCGTAGTGTGATGCCTGTAAAAAAATCAGGACAGGAAACATTTTAATTCACAATTTTAGTAAATAAGTGATATTTTATATTTTACCTTGTTGATATAATTTCAGTCTAACAAGTACTTACAATGTGGTTTTTGTAATGATTTTTTTTAGATCTTAGTTATATAAATACGTGCGTGTGTATTTGTTCATCCGTATGTGTTCTTCACACATTATTGTTAATATATTTAAAGTTATTTTTTCAGGGTAAGTCTGGTTAATGTTGCAGCAAACTTTATTCATTTCATCTTTACTCCACGTTACGATATTTTCCATCGAGAAAAATCCCGTTAAAACGACTTGGCGTCACGAGAGTGATGGATGTTTGCTCGACCCACAGACTCGGCCGAGACGTTAAAATGACGTGCGGGAGTGACGTTCTCGAAGCAGCTCAGGCGGGAAGAGCAACGTGCAGTTCGACCGCTGAGCGGTGGGATACGTGGTTTAACGGCGACGTTCGGGACTCCCAGAAACCGCCACCAGACCCGTCCCTCCTGGTCCTGAGCCGGGTCGTCTGCAGCAGGTTCCGTTGCTCCGGTCCAGCAGCTGACCACACGTGACACTCGTGTGACCATGAAACGTCGCGGCGCTCGCAGTCTCACGTTCTGTTGCGGTTACAGGAACCGGCGAGTACGTGTTTGCTGACTGACAGATACGTAGTTCAGCGAGCGGCACAACGGGCAGCCCGGCTGGGGGTGGGGGTGTGGGGGGGGGTGTAAACGTGTTAACATTCAAGGCAGGACCCTGGCAGCTCCAGGGACGCCTCTTTGCGTACTCTGCTAGCATTCAAGCTCGTCTCCATCTTCTTTCTTTTGGTTTCTTCATCGATGTTTTACGTCTCGTTTCTATTGACTTTATATCAGCGGTTCATCTTTTCTGCTCCCTTTCAACCGTTATTTCCTCTTCGTGCATCTTTCACTGTTTTCGTCCAGTCTTCAGAATCGTCAGTGCTTTATTTAACATTTCATCTAATGTCTTTTTATTTTCATTTTGGTTTTCCGTCCTCCCCCCGTTAAGGTTTTCGGTATAAACTTGTAACACTTGAACGCAGATCTCATAGAAAAATTCAGGGGCAATGTGAAAAATGACCTAAAAAGCCACTTTCCCTCTCCATCCATCCATCCATCCATCCTTCCATCCATCCATCCCTCCCTCCTCCTCTTGTAGATTAGCAGGACGCTCTGGCAGCGGGCTCCCTTGCCCCTTCTTTCACCCCGAGAACACACTGCTCCCTCCTTCAACACCCTTGTCCCGGCCGACTATGGAGCCTGGTGTTAATCTCCTCCTCTCAGTGAGGGTGTGCATGTGTGCGTGTGTGCGTGTGTGCATGTGTGCGTGTGTGCGTGAGAGGGAGGCTGTGCTTGTTCCTGGTTATGAACCGTGTGTGTGAAAGCTGAAAGGACGAACGCTGGTGTCACTCTGAGCCACAAAGAGACCCGAGCTGACGGTCCGGTACATTTTTCTAAACGCTTTCTGGCCTCCTGTGTGTGTGTGTGTGTGCGCGCGTGTGTGTGTGTGTGTGTGTGTGGAGCCCCCCCCCCAGCTGGAGACTAGTGGTCTAGTTAGTATTTGAGACAGCCCAGGCGTGACCGATGGGTCAGTGAGACAGGAGTTAACCTGTAGACTTCCTACAGTCAGTTTTAACAGGTGAAAGAAGGAAATGAAAAGGAAAAAAAAACATCAGCATTCAGCTAAACAACATTTGTTTTGTTGTTTCTTTTTGTTTCAGTCTTAAATTCTGCAGTTACACATTTCTGCTGAGACGCCTTAATGTCCCGGCTTAACGTGAGGATTAAAAAAAAAAAAACCTGCTTGCCTAAGGACGCGGAGGACGCGGTTTAAAAATCGCGTTAAAAATGCCCGCACAGGGGCATTTTTAACGCGATGCTAACCCGCGTTAGCATCTCATTTTGACAAAAACCAGCTTCACTTTTTTCTTTTAATCCTAAAATCAAGACTTCACGTTTTTGAACATAACTTCCCGGTAAAATTGAATTGTAACTACTTATAATGTAGTTATTTTTATCAACCTTTATTTAACCAGCAGAGATCAACGATCTCCTTCATAAGGCCGAACTGGCCCACACAAACTCACAATCACTCCCACGGTTCATTTAGAGCCACCAGTGGACCCAACACGCATGTCTCTGGACTGGGGGAGGAAGCCGGAGTACCCGGAGAAAACCCGGAGAAAACCCGTTAGCATGGGGAGACTCCACACAGAAAGACCTACTGAGGTTCGAACCAGGAACCTTCCAGCTGTCAAGAAACAGTCAAAAAAGTTCATTCAGGCCTGTGCTTTAATTTGCAATGTTTTTTTTTTTTTTTTTAAATTTAAAATCACTTTTAAATACCAGCTGGAAAGATAAATGGGCAGTTCATACTTCCACACTGTTTCTAACTGCTGTTTCTGCAGCAACAGTGAATACAGAGGAACAGAGACCTTTAAAAAAATATATAATTATATGGAAAATGCAGGTACTGATGACGGATGGAGGGAAAATATACGAGAAACCGTCGCCCAGTGAAACGTACGTTAGTTCATCCAGCAGAGCTGCTTTATCCTCCGTTTCTGTCTGTTTCACATCATTGGGTTCATCAGTTTTCAATCACACGGGTCACTGACAAACCTTTATTCACAAACTTTATATCATTTCAGCTGTCCTGCAGTGTAGAGTTTTAAACATATTCTTTAGCGTCTGACCATCTCTACATGTCTTTATATAATATATGTGTTATTTGTAGGGCTGGGCAAGTTAACGCGTTATTATCGCATTAACTCATTTATTTATTAACACCGACATTTATTTTATCACGCGTTACCACATGTTGCTCTCATGTTTTTGTTTTAAAAAAGTCTGTTACTGCTGCGGAACCGGACAAAGTAAACATGCAGAAAAGCTAAAACAGACATGGAGAACGGTAAAAATCCGTGAACTTTACAGTTCAGGTAGCAACTCAGGTAGAAATATTAACAATTCTGTATGAAAACAAAAATTCTGGACTGCAACAAAACCTTTGTCGTCATTCCTCCATGTTCCATCAGATCTGCTCCATGTGTTCACTGTCCTGCTGTTCTCTAGCTGGTTACTGCAGTGCGGCTCCATCTAGTGGCACAGATGTGTAATGACAACAGAAAGTCCAGTCCTCCATTATAAAACTAATTCAGTTCTGTGGACCATTTTTTAATTTCGTATTTTTGACTGATGAAGTCTAAAATTGAAATAAATAAAAACAGGCATTTTTTTCATTTTTTGTGTTAGATTAAAAAAACCAAAAACGTCATAAAATGTCACTTTTTAATTTTTTTTTAAAATTTTGATTGACAGTTGAAAATGGAAAGAATGAATGAATGAATTATCTGCTGTTACCTCAGAAATTACCTGTTTTAATGTTCTGATTGTGGCTCAGGATTTTGTTTGTAGACTTTTTTTTATTTTTTATAAAAACAGGATGACATTAATGCCTGGCAGTGGCAATAAGCTTTATTTTATTTTATATTTTTTAAGATGAGATTTATACTAAATATGTGTTACTGACAAGTGCTGATGTTAAAAGTGTTTGAACAACAAATGTTATGACACTTTAGTTCATATGGCAGCAGAACATTTAAATAAAAGTGACCTTTACACAATTTCTGAATTTATTATTTGATTTTGCGTATACAATGCGATTAATCGCGATTAATCAGGGAAATAATGCGATTAATCGCGATTAAAATTTTTAATCGTTGCTCAGCCCTAGTTATTTTATAATGTAAAATAATAATAAAAATAATAAAAGAGATTTGACAGTTATCTCCGAAATACGGGATGTTTTAGTGTCACAACTTTTTTTGGTCGTGGTGACGTTTTTCCTTATTTAAAGCACAACAACCTCCTTTGCGTTATGCTTCTTTCGCCCGGATGAGGCGGCTCATTTGTTGAAGGGAAAAGTTAAATCATATGGAAAATGAAGCATTTTTACGGGGGCGCGAGGGAATTGAAGGATTCGCGGGTTTTTACAAAGTTTTTTACGGGTTGGGAAGCGTGACGCTGATCGCCGCTGATGTCAGACTGGACCTGTTCGGAGCAGATGCGAGGATGAGGCGTCCTGCTCCTTCACGTGCTGGGTTCTGAGCGTACTGGGTTCTGAGCGTACTCGGTTCTGAGCGTGCTCGGCGGCGTTAGCGTGCTCGGCGGCGTTAGCCGTAGCCGGGTGTGTCTCTGTGTGTGCGTGGCGGTGTTCGCCGGGGTCCTGGGGTTAGTGCTTAGAGAGTTTTGAACAACCATAATCTCCCTTTCTATAATGTCCCCGGGTCAGGGGCCAGCACTCCCTCCCTCTCCGTCTCTCCATTCTTCGTGTTTTCTGGCTGAACCATCCGTGGCCCCCCCTTTTTTTTGTTACCCCTTTTTAATCCGTCCTTTCTGAAGCGAGCACCCGTCCCATCTCTCCACCCCTTCTGCCACGCTCTGCGCTCGCTTTTTCTGCCTCCGTTTTTTTTGGCTCTTTGTTAGCTCACACCTTCCCCTTCCCTCTCTCCCCCCGCCATTATTTATCCCTCCTTCTCCTTTTTTCCTTACACCCCTCTTTGTTTCCTTCCTCCTCTGCTCCCTCACTTCTTCCCGTCTCTCCTCCTCCCTCCGTGTCTCCCCTGATGCGGTGGCGTGACCGCAAAGGGACAGGGCTCATTGTCAAGTCGAGGACCTATCGCACCATTCAAACGCACAATCGCGCCCACACAGACCCACACTCTGGTTCCTTGGTATCTCTGGCACCGGCTGAATGATTGACAGCTGAAAGGAGAGAAGGAATTCCCTCACAGCCTTTGACCTCGTTTCCTCTCTCTTGTTCCCCATCGCCTGTTCGTGCTGCTTTTTCACTTTTCATTTTTAACCTTTATCTTACACGTAACCGTGGAGATCCCTGGCGCCGTCGCCGTGTATCTGGACCTACCTGTCAGTCAGTAGAAACTCTGTTTCTGAAGGAGTTACTTTCGTTCAAATTCAGTCATTTAGGAGCGGTTTATTTTATTTTATGTTTTTTTTTCCCCACTTCTTCTTCTCTCCTTTAATAACAGTCAAGTCCTCCGTGGACGCCACGCTGTTGAAGAGCGAGTCCGCCGCTTCGCTTTACCCACTTTAAAATTCCCCGTAGATGCTATGGACCCAGAAACGGACCGGCAGCAGAACGGTCCTCTCCTCTGTCATTTATCTCAACTTCCTACCGTCAAAATATCAATTTGATTCCTTGCAGCAAGTGATCAGTGGGGATGAAACGAACCACGATGAAAACTGCGTACGATAAAACTACAACTTCTAAAAATCTTTATTTTAAAATGCGTACATTAACCTGCTGCAGGTAAGGTAGATTTAACTGTCTAGATTTCAGCTTAAAGGCCAAATTAAGTTTGTTTTTCTTTTTTTATACGGCAGTCTTATTGGAGCGTTTTATAGCACAAGCTTGATGAATATATGCGTGGGTATTATTAATCCCAGAGATAAGACTTGCAGGCTCACGTAATACATCATTTTTCGTAGATAATATGTTACGTAGAACTTCAAAAGGATGTTAGTTGAAGCTGCTACCTTTTACATTCTCAAACATGCGTCAGGTGTGCGCTGCGAATCTGCATTTACGGTGAAACGGTCCACGCGGTGACATCAGCGATCTGTTCGTGGCGCTCACGCCGGTCGAGGTGACTCCCTTCTTGAGGCTGCTGTGCTACGGCGGCGGCCGTGACCGCCATCCTCTCATCGCCGCTCACTTAAAACCGTTTCCACGCAGTGGAGCTCTTTGGCGCGGCGTCTCCCCGTTAACAGCCAACGTTCAACGGGCGCCAGCAACTGAGGACGCCGTGCAGTTGCGGCCAGGCAGAGACACCGTTACATAGTTATTATCGCCACACTTTTAACACAACAATAAAAATTATATTATTCAGATGAATGTATGTTACATTTCAGCTGTTTGTTAAAGATTTAGCAAAATAAAAAAAAAAAAAGATAGATATCTGAATATTCAGGTCCGGTCCTGGACATGTTCACTGGAGAAGCAGAATAACCAACTACCGTCCTTCAGATGAAGAACTGAAAAGTGATCCATGATGTACATGACATTCATGTTAATAATCCTGAGCAACTTGCTCTAATGATCTTCTCTAAAAGAGAAAGCTGGATGCAGGCGTTTCCTCCTAAAATCAGTTTATGTTTAGTTTCTGTTCCAACAAACACAAGCAAACGCTGGAAACGGTGGATAAATTTTAGTACCAGAACAGGAAGGTAACAAGAAAACTACCGGAGATGTTACTACCATCTATGTGTTTTTTTTTTTTACAGCGGTGCTTCTTGTTTCTTCAAACATTTCCGTCACACATTAGCTGTTTTTTCTTCCCACCGACTATTCCACAAAGACCTCACTCTGTCTCTGACTGGGTCCGACCCAACCGTCGCACGTTTTCTGTCCAACCGCGAGCATCTAAACCAACCAGCCAAGTGTAATCCGGACCAGGTGACGAACGGCAGCCAATCAGAGTCGAGCGTCCGACATTTTGACAAAAACCAGCTTCACTTTTTTTTTTTTAATCCTAAGATCAAGACTTCATGTTTTTTAACATTACTTCCCGGTTAAAATTGAATTTTGCGACCAAGGAGGTGTGATGTTATGTAGTTATTTTTATCAACCTTTATTTAACCAGCTGAGATCAACGATCTCCTTCATAAGGCCGAACTGGGCCACACACACTCACAATCACTCCCACAGTTCATTTAGAGCCACCAGTGGACCCAACACGCATGTCTCTGGACTGGGGGAGGAAGCCGGAGTACCCGGAGAAAACCCGGAGAAAACCCGTTAGCATGGGGAGACTCCACACAGAAAGACCTGCTGAGGTACCAACCAGGAACGCTGTCAAGAAACAGTCAAAAAAGTTAATACAGGCTTGTGCTTTAATTTGTAATTTTTTTTTTTTAAATCCTAAAATCAAGACTTCACGTTTTTGAACTTGACTTCCCGGTTAAAACTTAAAATTTTGCGACCAAGGAGGTGTGATATTATGTAGTTGTTTTTTTTATCAACTTTTATTTAACCAGCTAAGTCCCACTGAGATCAACGGTTTCCTTCACAAGGCAGAACTGGGCCACACACACTCACAATCACTCCCACGGTTCATTTAGAGCCACCAGTGGACCTGTGGTGCCCGGAGTACCCGGAGAAAACCCGTTAGCATGGGGAGACTCCACACAGAAAGACCTGCTGAGGTTCGAATCAGAAACCTTCTAGCTGTCAAGAAACAGTCAAAAAAGTTCATTCAGGCCTGTGCTTTAATTTGTAATTTTTTTTTTTTTAATCCTAAAATCAAGACTTCACGTTTTTGAACTTGACTTCCCGGTTAAAACTGAATTTTGCGTCCAAGGAGGTGTGATATTATGTAGTTGTTTTTATCATCTTTTATTTAACCAGCTTAGTCCCACTGAGATCAACGGTTTCCTTCACAAGGCAGAACTGGGCCACACACACTCACAATCACTCCCACGGTTCATTTAGAGCCACCAGTGGACCTGTGGTGCCCGGAGTACCCGGAGAAAACCCGTTAGCATGGGGAGACTCCACACAGAAAGACCTGCTGAGGTTCGAACCAGAAACCTTCTAGCTGTCAAGAAACAGTCAAAATAGTACATTCAGGCATGTGCTTTAATTTGTAATTTTATTTCATTTAAAATCACTATTAAATACCAGCTGGAAAGATAATTGGGCGGTTCATACTTCCACACTGTTTCTGCTGTTTCTGCAGCAACAGTGATTACAGGAGGAACAGAGACCTTTTTAAAAAAAAAAAATATATAAAAAAGAAAAAATCAAAGTGACACCATTACAGTTTTACTCTTTCACCGTAAACACACGCATTTACGCCGTCCCCGCGTGCGCGCGGGTTGATCTGAGTAAACATAATTAGCTGTGTTTTTTGTCTTGCCCTAATAAAAGAGTCATTTGTTGGACATTTCCACTGCTCTACAAAGAGGACATTTATAAGCCCTGGCCCAGGTTCGCCCCCAGGCCAACCCCAACAGAACAGACGGAGGTATTTTTAGCACGGCCCGCGGGTTAGCTCGCTGTGCTCGGAGGGCGTGTGTGTGCGCGCGCACGTATATAGAGAGAACAAGAGAAAAGGGGAGATTTTATGAGTTTTTCTATGATCGCGGTGGCGCTCGTCAGAAACCTTGAATAGAAGTGAGTGTGAAAACGTGGAATTAAATGCCCGCGCACGTGCGTACGTGCGCGCGTCGATGGCGTATTTGGAAACTCCTCGTAGAAACTCCCTGCTCCTTTATTGAGGTTCTTGTAAAATATCTGATAAAATCCTGTTCAAAAGGTTATAAAAGAGACTCTGTGGAGGCTGACATCACAGGTTACAAGAACGACTCTGTCCAGAAACACACACACACACACACACACACACACACACACACATATAAACGTACTCCAGGGATCTCTTTCCTTCCAGTGAGCGTACAAACCTTTAACCTGGACACAAACCCTGATCTCACCCTTGGACTGACCTTCCTCATGACCACGCCTCAGGCTGCAGCCTCAGGCTGCGTTCGCCGCCTCCAACCCACCGGCGCCGGTTTGTTCCTCAGCTTTTAAAGTGAACGCAGAGATCCACGGAGACGGAAAGTGTTTCATTTCACAAAGTCAAGACAGGTTGGACTTTCTTTTTTTTGTGCTGACTGCTGTTAGTGAAGGTAGAAGAATCTCGTTTTTAATTAAATGTACAACCACGGTGTTGGTATATTCTACATACGACGGGGTATTAGGGCCACACTGAGAAAAAAATTGTGGGTAATGATTTCCTTTTTTCATTCCTCACTTACAAGAAGAAAGTCGAAATGTCGAGAATAAAGTTGAAATGTCTGGAATAAAGTCGAAATGCAGTTTCCAGAATATAGTCGAAATGTCGAGAATAAAGTCGAAATGTCGAGAATAAAGTTGAAATGTCTGGAATAAAGTCGAAATGCAGTTTCCAGAATATAGTCGAAATGTCGAGAATATAGACAAAATGTCGAGAATAAAGTTGAAATGTCGAGAATAAAGTCGAAATATTGAGAATAAAGTCAAAATGCAGTTTTCAGAATTCCAGAATCGGTATAGTTTCTTTTTCTGAATAGGTGCAATTTCTGACACAATCTCTTCAAAGTTCAAATACTTATTATAATACTGTGTCTATGTGATAAAAGCACATAGACACAGACATTATGTTGGTAGAGTAAAGCTGGTTTGAATAAATCTTTAAGACAACTTTATTGTGGAAACTGCATTTCGACTTTCTTCTCGTAAGTGAGGAATGAAAAAAATCACTGCCCACAATTTTTTTTTTCTCAGTGTGGCACTAATACTCCGTCGTATCTACGGGTAATCAGCCACTGCACTTAGATTTTTTATTTGTAAAAAAAATAGACATGAATTATCATCAAAATATCAGAAAGGAAATTTTATAGGCTCTCTACACTGATGGTGTGTTGAAGCTCCTTTCAACCCTCAGAAAAGGCGGGAATGTTCCATCATAATTTCAATTCAATTTAATTTTATTTGTATAGCGTCTGTTACAATGTCAATTGTCTCTAGGTGCTTTACAGAGACTCAGATCATGACCCTCGAGTAAATATCATTAACTAAAATTATAATATTAAATCCTAAACAAGGATAATGGCAGGTAAAAAACTCCCACTGAGGGAGAAAAAACCTTTAAACCAAACAGTGGCAAGAAAAACCTGACGTTTTGTAAAGAACCGATCCAAGGATGTCTGCTTTTGTCGGCTTTTAACAATCCTTCGAAAACGTGCAAGGCAAACATCAACATGGTGAGCGATAGCCCGACTAGTGGACACTTTTTCTGGGTGATTCTTTTCAACAAACTTCAAAGCTTCATGGAATTGTCCTCAAATGTCAATGGGATGCCAGGAAGATGCTAGCTGATAGCCAATGGCGGAGCAGCTACAAGTATGTTTACGTTCGGTAAACTCTGGGAGCTGCGAGTAGCAGCGCTACTGTATTTTTGCCTTTCGTATCCTGAAATTTCTTTCGTAACAAGAGGCAATATTTTCCCATTGAGGCGTTTCGTAACCTGAAAATTTCGTATGTAGAGACGTTCGTAAGTAGAGGTACCACTGTACTGTCAATACAACAGTTTACGACTGATGTCAAGAGGAAGCAGGAAGTAGGAACCTGACGGCTCACAGACTGAATCAGAAGACATATGAGGTCGCAGGTTGATGATGTCACAGGTACCAGCATGAATTTCATACAAGCAGCAGCTGAGTGCCGTCCAGAAAACGGTGTGACTGCACCTTTAACTCTGAAAAACTGCTGTCCACATCATGTCCTGCGTCTCCACTTCCAGCTTCTACTTCTCCAAGTTGCTGGGCAACATGACCACACGAGGGGGGCGTGGGGGGGGGGGGGCTTTAAACCCTTGTGCCCGCCATCATTAGGAGAAACCTCTTTATGGTTTTCAGCTCACATCAGAGTCTGCTGGCCGTGACCTCGGCGGTAAAAGATCAGCCGTAATGTTGCAGCAGCAGTTTGGGTTTCTAGGTTCTCTCTCTCTCTCTCTTTTCTTTTTTTTTTTTTTTTTTTTTTTTACAGCCACACTGAAGTTTGTGTCCCAGCACGGCGCAACCGGCGTGACACTGTGACGCCGGCAGTTACAAACGAGTGTGGCGTCATTACATCACAAGTTTCCATGCTCGCTCTGAGCGTCTGTGTGTGTTAGATTTGTTAGAGCTGGGGTGTACGCTTCTCACCTTTTGAGCTAAATGTCATCCAGACCACACCCCTGGACCCGCGCGGATTATTTCACCGCGACTTCTCTCTTTTTTTTTTTTTTTTTTTTTTTTTTTTTTTTTTGTCTTGCGTGTAAATTTTTATTTCTCTCTCCCATTTTCCTACAAAGAACAGGCAGAAGAAAACCCATCAGCTTTCTGCCAAAATGTGTGTGGATGAAAAGAAAGAGACGGAAAGAGAAGTTGCGCGAAGAAACGCACACACACACACACACACACACACACACACACACGTGCGCGCGCTGAAATAAGTACACAATCGGCCCAATCTGATGCTGTATCTTGGAGTGTGAAAGGGAGCCTTGTCTGGCTGCCTGAGGAACTCCCTTTGAATCGGACTGAGTGTGTGTGTGCGTGTGTGTGAGTGTGTGTGTGTGCGCGTGTGTGTGTGGACCTGCCTGCCAGGCAGACATACTAAACCACTCTACATCCATGTGGCAGCAAAATGTAGCTTGGAAAACAACCCCACTATAACTAACACACACACCCCGAGGGCCAGGCAGTAACCTGGTGTGTGTCAGCGTCGATGTGTGTGTGTGTGTGTGTGTGTGTGTGTGTGTGTGTGCCACAGTAAAACAAGGAAGTGTACAGGAGCTGTGAAAACAGCTCAGGTCAACAGTTTGTACCCGGAGAGAGAGGTCGACTGAGAGGGAAAACAACCGAAGGAGGAATCAGTCCAAACGCATCCAGGGGAATCCAGAAAAAAAAAAAAAAAGATGCTTCGCAGCAAACGGCTTCGACGTAAAACCGGAAGGACGTGCGAAAAACAAACTAACATTTTGTCGACACCTCACAAAGAGGTCTTAACATCTGAGGGGGGGCTCAGGCGCCGCAGCAGACGCGGCCGCGGAGGTGGGGGAGCGTCGGCCAGGATGCTAATTAGCAGCGTTTTCCAGCGATAAAAGCGGTCTGGCGATTGGGGCTTTTCAGAGCGACATTAAACAGCCAGCGGGACGGCGGGGTGGGGGGGTGGGTGGGGGAGGCATCTGTGCCCAATTTAGTTCAAGCGGGGGGAAGATGTGACGCCCGTCGCGAGAAGGTGAGAAAGAGCCAACGGCCACAAACAAGCGGGCGTGTCCTCGCGGACGTAGAGTCGAGCGTTCCTCGTGGTTTGACAGGTGGTTTGCAGAACAGCAGGCTCGATAAGTCGTTACTCAGATAACAACGCAGCGAGAGCAGAGCGAGTAAGGTACGAAATAAAACGGAGGAGTCGCTATCAGCTGCGCCTGCAGAGAGGACATCCACAACCTAGCGCAACCGGCTTCATGAAGCCTCAACAGCTCCTAAACTGAGGTCTGTCTGCAATCTGATCCGTTCAGAGAGATGACTGAGACCAGAATCTGTTAGGCCCAGGAGCCAAGTTAAGTACCGTGGGTTAGAGTTAGGGGTTAGGGTTAGGGGTTAGGGGTTATGGTTAGGGATAGGGGTTAGGGTTAGGGGTTAGGGGATAAGGTTAGGGGATAGGGTTAGGGGTTATGGTTAGGGGTTAGGGGTTATGGGTTAGGGTTAGGGGATAAGGTTAGGGGGGTTAGGGGTTAGGGTTAGGGATAGGGTTAGGGGGGTTAGGGGTTAGGGTTAGGGATCGGGTTAGGGTTAGGGTTAGGGGTTAGGGTTTAGGGTTAGGGTTAGGGTTAGGGGATAGGGGTTAGGGTTAGGGGATAGGGGTTAGGGGTTAGGGTTAGGGGTTAGGTTAGGGATAGGGTTAGGGTTAGGGTTAGGGTTAGGGGTTAGGGGTTAGGGGTTAGGGTTTGGTTAGGGTTAGGGTTAGGGGTTAGGGGTTAGGGTTAGGGGGGTTAGGGTTAGGGGTTAGGGTTAGGGGTTAGGGTTAGGGTTAGGGGTTAGGGTTAGGGTTAGGGGTTAGGGGTTAGGGGATAGGGTTAGGGGTTAGGGGATAGGGTTAGCGTTAGGGTTAGGGTTAGGGTTAGGGGTTAGGGGTTAAGGGTTAGGGGTTATGGGGGGGGGTTAGGGGGGGGGGGGGTTTAGGGTTAGGGGATAGGGTTAGGGTTAGGGTTAGGGGTTAGGGGTTAGGGTTAGGGGTTAGGGGCCTCTGATTGTGTCCGAAGGGCATAAAACTAACTCAAAGACAGGAGATCCAGCTCCTCAGCTGCAGACTGCATCTCAAGGACAAGGATGTCCAAAACCCTGAACAGACGATCTGAGAGGAGCAGAAGAAGGTCGTTTTACCGTCCAACACTGACATCACAGCCATCGATCCCCTCCTCCTGGGTGAGCTCACGCCTCATTTGATAAGCAGGTGAACAACGTACGATTGACGGACGACCCTAATGACCCACGGGACTATCTGAACTACCAAGTAGTCGGTCAGAACTGAAAATGTTTTTTAGATGACGGGTGAAGGTCGTCAAGAGCCAGTTGGGTTCTGGTTGAGCATCAAGCATTGGCTCGTGTTTTCAGAGTCAAAAATGATAACCGGGACTTAAAGCTCGTCTCCAGTATTTACACGTTTTTCAGGAACGTTAAACAACCCGCTCATCTGTTGCGTCTGGATGTACTGCTCCCTCGGCCTTTGATGCTCCGTATTTTCACGAGTTTTATTAACTTCATGAACTTCTTTTTTATGCCGAGCTGATTTTTTTTTTTACGCGGGATGATGGCAGCGAGCGAGCAGGTAGCGGGGGCGGAGCTTAAACGGCTTCTCGGCTCAACGGCTCTCGAAAACTGAAGTGGGTTTCGTCGCAGGTTTTACTGAAACGCTCCGAGGCTTCTGAGCCACAAATTACAGCGCGGAGCTGAATCTCTGTGAGGACACATCTGCAGCACGAGATGAAGCTCGGCGTGCACACACGCCCACACGCACGCACACACATGTAAATAGAAAGCGCCGGCGCTGCCAGAGGTGTGTCTCAACCAGGAAACAGTATACCTGCTAAAATTAAACGCCGACGGCATCAGTCTTCCTGTCGTACGGTCCGACAGAGCTTCTTTATGCTCATTTCAGTCAGATTTTTCAAATTAAATTGACCCAATTCTTGCACCTATGGCCCCCCCACCACCGCCACCAGTAAACCAGGACCAAACCAGTTGGTGGTGTCGTCTCAGCAGTTCTCAGTTACCCGCTTGAGTGTGTGTTTGCGTTGCGTGTTGTGCGCGTACAGCGTGCATTTGACAGTCGGCCTTCACCGTACGTGGGAATAGTCGCGCGCGGGTGCGAGGGGCGCCGCGCCGTACCCGTCCCGTCCGTGACACAGCGAGCCGCCCCTTGGCCTTATAAATAGTCCTTTTAGTCAAACACAGCCCGTTTGCAGTTCTGGGGGTCGCCTCCCTCCGGACCGTTCAGAGGTCAGCCCCCTCGGCCGACTCCGGCTGAGGTTTACCGACAGAGAGGCGGCCCCCCCCGGCGGGCTGCACGGCTCCTCGCGGCGGGCCACGAGACGAGGAAGGGGGCAAACATGTTTTCTGCTGCTGATCCGTGTGGCGTCTTCTCCTCTCCACTTCCTCCGGCTCGGCTGGCAGAGTCGTGTTGTGCATTGTTTCAACAGCTGGCGGTTTCCTGCGCTGCTTCTGCAGTGATTGCGGTATTCTGGTAGATCCTTCCTCGCGCCGTTTATTCCTAGAGAAGCTCTGTTTTCCACCGGCACACTTATCTAACCCACTTCTGCCGCACGCTCCTCGGTTGGTCCGGCGCACGTTAACGAGTCCTTTGCGCCAGTCCTGGCATGTGGACGTCACTGGTCACAGCAGCTGGTTTTAGGGGGTGGAGTCAGTCCCTCTCCTCCGGATGTGCCTTTTTATAAACCTGTCCTGCTGCTTTGATTGATCATCTTAATCATTTGATTTTCTAATATGCTGGAAAAAAGAAACGTTTCTGCGACGTGGAGACTGGTTTGCATGACTGCGGTCTCCATACTGTTAAGTTTCTGAAGGTGATAGGTTGCACTTTTTGGTCTGGACGGGTCAGTTGGAGCGATATGAGAGGCGGGAATCACCCTTAGCACCAACAAAACGCATAAAAGCCTCCAGGAGGTGGAGGAAGTTCAAGTAAACTGGGTTCCTTTAAACTAGAGGTCTTCACAGGTCCACTTTCATGGACCCGAACCCGAATAGACCCGTGAAAATTCGACCCGACCCGAGTCTTTAGTTTCCGACCACGAACCGAACCGAGTTACCCGAATAGAACCGAGACAATCCAGCCCATAGTTGTTCATGTTAAAGTTGTCTAGCGTTGAATAAAACTTGATTTTCTTACCTAAAGTTGTCTTCTTCTACCTGGTTCAGTTGCTACATAGGCTACGTGATGTAAACAACAATAAAGCCACGTCGTTATTTTTTTTCTTTGTGGATACAGATGCTATTGGTAGCTACTACTGCTAATGCTAATAGCCTACACCGGTCAGGACGTGTCGTAAATATGTTCTCTCATCCCACGTTGTCACGTTGGCGATCCGTAGTGCTTTACAGCTGCCGGGCAAACCGCTAATAACACGCTAATAACACGCTATGGCAACACGGATTGTTTCATGACAAACACGCCACATTAATGAATAATTAATTAAAACTGCCCGAGTCCTGACATTAGCTGGCTGCCACCGCTAATATCTTTACCTCTCTGGAGTAAATCCCAAACTTGAAGGGTAAATGAGGTGACAGATGTTAAAATGGAACCACCGATGCCTTCGTTCTGCTCCTACCAGATGAGAAACTCAGTTAACTGTACTGGAAATGCTTTGAGAACCTCTAACCTTCAGTGCTCCTCACCGTCAGAGCTGATCTCAGTTTTCACTTCATCAAGCTCATGTAAACAGCCCTCTGCGGACGCTCCTACCTTTTGTTTTTGACGGAGGCATCGGTAACTCTTTGCAGGAACGGGTGGTTTTAGGCCCCAAACCACAAAAAAAAAAAAAAAAAAAGGACAGAACCCTCAGTAAAACTTTTTCAGATGTGAAGATCAGAGGGTCATCTGTATGAAATGCAGCTTCACTCGCTTGACTGTGATGTTGGGATGATGATGATGGTACGAAAAGAAAGAGCATGAAAACTAGGGCTGTAGCGATACACTAATCTTGTGATACGATACACGATATTCGGCTCACGATACGATATATATCAATATTCAACTTACAATACATTTACATCATTTTATGAAAGATTTTAAAGGGACAAAGTGATTTTGGTGACATCTTGTGAGTGTTCCAATAACTTTGTTTGAATTCATTGACCTGAAAGCATCAATTACACATTATATGGCTGACAGGCAGCTTGCAAATGCTGGACAAAATGAATAAAAGATTTGTTGAGAAAAATAGTTTCATTTATTTAAACAGTGCAAATTGTTGCTTGCAAGCTTTTAAAGGTCAGGGCACAATGGAGAGTTAAAGTACAGCAAGTGGTCTTCTTTGGCAGCTCTTTTGGCTTGATACTGAACCTATGAGGTAGCTACTAGCCATGCTAGCTACCAGGTTAAGTAAAAACGAACCATGGCAGCCAATAATTCAAGTCCATTGGAGCAACCTGCAAAGTGCAGGAAGAGCACCCCGGCGGGACACCGGAGTTTTGAAAGGAGCTTCGAATATTGATACCCACGGCTGAAAAATCAATACTCTCTGGGGAAATAAAACATCGATATATATCGCAGAATCGATAAAATCGCTCAGCTCCAATGAAAACGGGTCCAGAAAGCTGTTTGACATCAGCTTTCTGCCGCAAACGTTGTGTTTATTTGTGAGCATCATGAACGGGTGGGGAAACGAGCGGGCAGGCCAGAGGCGGAGATGAAGGGGATCTCCAGCGACAGGACGGGAAGAGCGTTCCTCCAACGTCAGCGAAGCAGGGTGGGGTGTTCGGGGATTTCCTCAGAGTCATACCTTCTCACACCTTCTGCTGGAAATAGCGGCTGTAAAGGGAAATCCAAACAATCCCCGTCTCTTTTGAAATCCTGCCTCAGTTGCTGCCCTTTAACTTTAAGGATTTCCTCGTCAGGAAATGTAAACTTTACTGAAGTGATTGAGACGTTTAAAATGACAGCAAATAGGGCTAAAAATAAACATTTTCATTTTTTTTTTAATCTAAAGGACGAGGCTACGTTCTCTGGACCATTAAGAAAAAAAAGCTCATCTGTCTCCCTCCTCTCCATCTCTTCCTCCAGGGTTCGGGCTTCCACGCGTCGCGGAGGCAGAAGTACGGCAACGTGTTCAAGACCCACCTCCTGGGCCGCCCTCTGATCCGGGTGACGGGCGCCGAGAACGTGCGGAAGGTGCTGATGGGCGAGCACACGCTGGTGACGGTGGACTGGCCCCAGAGCACCTCCACGCTGCTGGGGCCCAACTCGCTGGCCAACAGCATCGGAGACATCCACCGCAAGAGGAGGAAGGTCAGAAACGCACACGCCAACGTTGACATGTGCAGGTTGAGACGTACATCTGAGTAGAAGAGTTGTCGTAGCCTTCGTAGTGCACTCAATGTTTCCCACCAGAGATAATGAAGAGTATCACACAACCGATGGTGACTACTTCAGCTGCAACGGTACTTGATAAAATACCGAACCGTTCGGTACGACCTGCACGGGACAATACGCTTTTATGTATCTTACCTGCGTAAGATCCAGTTGTTACCAGTTGTGCGTCTTGGCGCAGCCAATGTGCTTTTTAAAATACTGCAGAACGAATCGTTGGATGCGCATTTAAAGATCACGAACAATTAATGTTCCTGTCCCTCCTCGACCGCCAACAGTTTCAGACATATCGGAAATAAATTCCCGCATCCAACCTTTTCCAGCTTGACACCAGAGACAAAGATCTCCTTGGTTTCCTCCACAGCAGACATCTGGATGAGATCATGCCACAGCTGTACAGACTGACGTGTCTGGCCGTGACTATTCCCACATCCACCACAACTGCTGACCAGACATCCTATGACCTCAAGAGAATAAAAATGTATGACAGTAATACGGTGATCCGTAATCGAGAGGTAGAGCCGTTTTGTACGTCCACATGTGACCAGGTGGACACACCTGCCTGCTCTTTTACGTGCCGACATGCGAGTTGCGCTTTCCGCAAACTCTGTATCTTGCGATCGCGGGTTTAGGGTAGCGGGTGGTCTGAAACTGTACCGAATCCGTACCGAAACCGTGACACAAAAGCCGCGGTACGGACCGTACCGTGAGCCACCTGTACCGTTGCACCCCTAGTATTTAGGAGCCTACACAGTGACCGTGGAGTAGCGCTCAGCATACTGAGTAGGAGGTGATTTCGGACACCGCCACACCGGACTTTGAGTTTCACTTTATGCATGTGCTAGGAAGTTAAACATTTCCTTTTAAAAGCACTTTACTTTGTATGAACTGTCGTAGAAAAGGCTGCAACCAGCCCAGAGGTGGACAAATGATCCATCCAGATCCCTGAAAAGCACCTTTAGTATACCTACCCCGACCAAGACCATGGGTCAGATGGTGAGATATTAAAGTTCTCTGTACTCTGAGGCTTTAGCTGTTTCCTTCTCCAGACACTTTGGAAGTAGGTGAAAGTGAAAACCACTCATCCTCATCCAAAGCTGCAGCCCCTCGTGCCTCCCGGTGCAGACTTTCGTTGGTCTTCGTACAGTCTCGGTTGACTGAAGGAGTTGGTTTTCGACCGCAGCCAGAAAACACTTTGAGTGTAATATCTGCTGCCAGATGACGCATTAATAAGGGGGTTGTTTGATGTTGAGAACATGCATCCAATAAGAAGGTCCAATAATGACCCTCTTTCCCTCCATATGGCTGTTTTACAGCCGCCCCGCTGCCGTCGTGACACGGAGGGGTTCAGGCGCTCAGAGATGTGGCGGTACCACCAAGCGCAGCGGCAAGCTCTGAAAACGACGAGTCACCCGCTGAAACCCCGGAGTGACAGTCCGTCCAGACGCTTACGTCTCGGTCGGGCGTGGGAACGACTCTCCATCACTTCATCGTCCCCTCCGCTCATCTACTTCAGGAGATTCCCCTCCATTATCTGGTTTTCTCTTTTTACCGTCTCTCTTTCTCTTGCTTCCTCTCTCTTGTCGGTGCCATTTCAGGTAATCAGCCCGCCCCCCCCCTCGTCTCCAGGGCAAAGTCTTCCTCCCTCCCTACACACTTGAACACAAATCCATTTGATGCGCAGACACACATTATGTCTGGTGTGTTTTCCTGTAAATCCACCGCCTCTTTTTTTTGGTGGTGGGTTGGGCGGGGAAGGGGGTGGGGGGGGGTTTCAGGTTCAGGTTTCGCTGCAGCAGTGCCCGGGGACGGCGAAGGGTCGGCTGGGTCTAATCCGAGCTGTGATCCCCTCTCCTGTCCCCGGGGACCCCGGCACTAACCTCACGTAATGACCCCTGATTAGGAAGGCTGCCTCCGACGCGGCACAAAGAGGGGCTTTCTGTGGGGGCCGGACGTGCACACGCACACGCACACACACACACACGGCGTAAAAGCAAGTGTGCGCACATACCTGAAAATTGCCTCTATCGCAACACAAAAAGCTACATACAAACAGATGCGAGGTCAGTGAAGTTGCTTCCCAGACCGTCACTCTCCCGGCTGGAGCTAAAGAGGACGAACTGATGCAGCAACGAGTTGTTGCTTTGGAAAACTATGATTTTATGGATATAAAACAAGTTCACCGCTTGGTTGATGTCTGAAGTGCCGTTGATTCAAATGGAAGAAAGACTCTGATTAAAGGTGGTGGATCAAGGGACTTTGATGCAGGTTATCCATGGGATGTCCTCCCTGTTTATCCGGGCTTGTGACCCCCTTTACTGGGAGTAGTGGGCCAGTGGGGGGGTTCAGGCGCTGGGGACGGACCTGGCCGACCTCCAGCTGGAGTGCAAACCTACTCTAGTCGAGATGACTTACATGAGATGACAGCTCGTCAAAGCCGGCCCGCCTTCTGTTTCTGCGTATCGTGAAGTCATTCAACTGAATTCAACCTGCGGTTTGGCTGCCAAGAAGCAGTTTTACGTTGACCCAGATGCTCACCAGATACCAGTTCAGCAGGCTTTTTGAGTCTCGCTTCACATGGCGGCCGTGTTCCTGTTCCACTGAAGCATTATGTTTGAAGAATGCTTGGGCCTTAAACATCGAAAGGGAACGGATGGATTTTTTTTTTTTATTTTAGACGGCCCCCCTGTTGGTTTGGCTGCGTTTACGAGACTGTCCAAGCTTCACTCCTGTTTCGTCTCCTACCTGGTCACTCTCGTTTCCTCTTGCATCATTTCTTTTTTCAAACCGCCTCCTCCACGATGACCACTAAGCTCCCAGAGCTGGCTTTATCTTTGTTAACGTGGCACACTGTTGCAAAGCAAAGCACAGTTCTTGCAAGAGACTCTGCAAGAGTCCAGAGTACCTGGTTGGGTTTCACCAACAGCAGAGGTGGGAGACCGTGAGAGCCAGATGGGACTGGATCACCCAGGGCTGCAGCAGCTAATTATAATAATCGTCACTCATATTAATAGCCAGTAACAGACGACATTATCTGCTGGATTGACTTACATTGGCGTGTACAGCTACACCTCCTACGCTGAGGTTATCAAATGTCCTGGGTCTCCGGGGCAAACGTCTGAAGAATTAAAAGCGCAGAGAGAAATGCTACACGCGCATGGACAAAGGTTTGCAGTATCGTCGGTGGTTCGGAGCCTCGTAGCTCGTATTCAGCCCACGGAGCTCAAACGTTGAAGCGCTACAACCGTGGCTCGGGTTGTGACGATGTGACGCAACGCCTCCGTGACGGTTCAGAGTAGCTCATGGCGCTGATTTCAGGCCAACGTCCGTGGAGCTGCGCGTTCAGTTTCACCGATAAGTAGAGCTGAGCGATTTTATCGGTTCTGCGATATATATCGATATTTTATTTCCCCAGAGAGTATCGATTTTTCAGCCACGAGTATCGATATTCTAAGCTTCTTTCAAAACCCCCCGTGTCCCACCTTTAAAAGCTTGCAAGCAACAATTTGCACTGTCATTCAAACTGTAATTCAAACAAAGTCATTGGAACACTCACAAGATGTCACCAAAATCACTTTGTCCCTTTAAAATCTTTCAGAAAATGATGTAAACTGTATTGTTAGATGAATATCGATATGTATCGTATCGCGAGCCGAATATCGCGTATCGTATCGCGAGATTAGTGTATCGCTACACAACAGTTTTCCCTGGAAACAGAGGACGCTTCTGGATGTTGGATGTGTTTTGAAACTACTTGCAAACCTGCAGTCATAGTCACATGGTTTGATTGGCAGACAAAGGAAGACATCAGGAGGAGGCTCGGCAGTTTTCATGGCTTATGTAAGTGTGTGTGTGTGTGTGTGTGTGTGCGTGTGTGTGTGTTGGCAGGCCTCACGCCTGTTTTCTGGCCAATAAAACTAAGTCAACAGACAGAAGCTTGAGAGCATCAACTGAGAGGAAGAGTGAACGACCAGCTTGCCGTCTGACCCACTGGACCAGAACCGCTCCCTCTGGCTTTTTTTTTTTTTTTCCGTTCCTGGAAAGAAAACAACCTCCGTGCGGCCCGCCGGCCTTCAGCGGATCACCGGAGCCAGCTAGTTTCCACATAACCCGGTGTTAAGATGGGAAACCAAGTCTCTCGCAGAACCACGATGGACTGGCTTCCCCCGCTGGAGGCCGGGCTGAGCCAAAGCAGTCGGGACTTGCACATCGTCCTGGACTCGGATCAGCACCCAGCACGATCCAGTTGTACAGATGACGCCAGTGTGAGCATGGGATAGCGGTTTAAACAGGCTGGAGCTCTGATCAAAGTTTGATCCGTGTAACGGCCTTTAATCTGGTTTCTTTTTTACAAGTCGTGATTCGGCTACAAAAGCAGAAATGTGATTTATGTGTCTGAATCTACGCTGAGGCTGGACGGGAGTTCGTCCACTTGTAACAACCGGAGAAGGTTTGCTCGCTGTCGTCGGCCTTTCGGCGCGCTCTTCGCCGTAAACAACCCAGATGATATAAAACCCCTTTAACTGGAGCGGCTGTAGGGATCAGAAACCTGCGATGGAAAAGTTTCCTGCTGTGATGGAAACTCGTCGTGGCAACGAGTCCTTTTTCGCCGTCCCGACATATCTCTCTATTTGTCTTTTAATCCTCACGCAGCCCAGACTTTCTCATTCCAGTTCCCTCTTTTCCTTAATTTATTTCTTCAACCACATTTTCCTCTCCTCCTGTTATTCTTTCTCGTGAAGCCATCGCTCTGTGCCGGAGTTAAGTTGAAGCAGAGGAGAGACCGGGTCACCGGGCCTGATCCTCGCCTTCGTCTCAACGTCACGCTGTCGGGCCGGATGCTGTTGAGCGTTTCCCACAACGAGGAATAAATTATGTTTGGGAGACTCCCGATCCGAACTGCAGGAAGGGGACGCCGCCGTCAGCCTCCTGCGCTGCCGCTCATTACCAGTAGAGGGCGCTGACAGTCTTAACCTCCCGACACTTAATTACACTCATTGACTGTAGTTTTAACGGTTTATTTGGTTTGTTTGTGTTTACATAGCCATTAGAGGTCTTCACGGGTCCACTTTCATGGACCCGAACCCGAATGGACCCGTGAAAATTCGACCCGAAACCAACCGACCTGAGTCTTTAGTTTCCGACCACGAACCGAACCGAGTTACCCGAATAGAACCGAGACAATCCAGCCCATAGTTGCTCATGTTAAAGTTGTCTAGCGTTGAATAAAACTTGATTTTCTTACCTAAAGTTGTCTTCTTCTACCGGTTCAGTTGCTACATAGGCTACGTGATGTAAACGACAATAAATCCATGTCGTTATTTTCTTTGTGGATACAGATGCTATTGGTAGCAACTGCTAACGCTAATAGCCTACACCGGTTAGGACGTGTCATGAATATGTTTTCTCATCCAGCGTTGTCATGTTGGTGATCCGTTGTGCTTTACAGCTGCCGGGCAAACCGCTAATAACACGCTAATAACACGATTGTTTCATGACAAACACGCCACGTTAATGAATAATTAATTAAACTGCCCCGAGTCCTGACATTGGCTGCCACCGCCAATATCTTTACCTCTCTGGAGTAAACGTGGACCCAGACTGTCAGAGAGCACCGACCGGACCAGAGACTAACTGTACCGATTCCGACCCGAACCCGGAGTCACGTCTTTTTAATGGACCAACGACCCGATTCTGGTCGGGATGGAACCTCGGGTTTTCGGGTTGTTCCGAAGACCTCTAATCTCCATTCCAGCTGAGGGGTGAAGGAATGTGGAAAGATCGAGCACAAGATCAAGTCCAAAATCTGCTTCGTTTTCGCTAAGCTTCAGCGTAAAATACCATTGAGCTTAATCTCAAGAACAGATGGCTAAGCAGATCGTCACGCTTCGCTCCGCACACCGACCTGGCATCGGTTTTACACCCTAACCGACCCCTCCTGCTCACCTGGCCTCGGGACCGTCAGCGCGACGGCCACAGCCGGTGGCGTCTGGCGCGCCCCAGGGAGCCCGCCGAGGACACCCCTAGAGCTCCGCTCAGAGCCGACATTCCGACATTCGGATCTTCAAGCCTCGCGCTCGAGCCGTTTGTTCGGCGTGGACTCCCTGACCCCCCCCCCCCCCCCCCCCCGCCCCCCGACCAACAAAGCGATCCTTTTCTGAGTCGGAGTGACGACAGACGCGCAGGAAGCCGCGCGCTCGCGGGCCGCCCGGGTTTGACCGAAAGAAAGGAGAGTGAAGATTTAAAAGTATTTGTAAAAAGAAAAAAAAAAAAAGGAGGAGGATGGATGACGGGGCAGGGAGAGACGGGAAGAGGTGGGAGCAGCGAGAGCGCAGAAAAGAATAAAGGAGTCTTTACATGTCTGTGGAACCAGCAGCTCACAGCACTTTCGCATAATTTAAGACATATGGACGTTATTAAGACGACTGCGTCTGTGTGTGTAAGGGCCGTCTTAGAGCCTGTTGCTTTTACGCCGCCGGCTACAGAAGACAGTCACGTTTTTGTGGTGCAGCAGAATGACTGTTGCACTGAACAATCCCCCCCCCACCACCACCACCACCACCAACACCCCCCCTCCACTCTCGTCCCGAGTGCAACTAGCAACGTCCCGGAGTGACACTGCATAAAACCAGTGTTTGATTGGCAGCCAGGTTGCGTAGCGCGACGCTGGGCGTGTGTGTTTGTCTGACCTGTAGTTACCTTTCCTTGACACACACACCTACACACACACACACACACACACCGACTGACTCACTGGTCCTACAGTAGCTCAACCCTGCTGCTCTGGATCTATTTATGTCTCGGTGTGTGTGCGTAGGAATACTCAAAGTGCTCACTCAAATTGAGCAATTAAGCATAATCCAGCGCAGACTGGTTAAATGGGTTAATTCACAACGTTGCGCAGCCTCCTTTGGCTCGACCGGCAGTTTCGTCCGATCCCCTCCGAGCGCGTCCTCGGCGCACGTCTGCGAGCGTTCAAGGTTTTCACCACTAATGCAGACTTTCATGCCTGTTATCAGACATGTTGGTCTAGTTTTTCCAGTCCTCTGGTACGTGACACGCTGGCCACTACGGATAACTGTTACATCCTGACGGATCAGCCATAACATTAAAACCACCTGCCTGTGACACCGATGCAACTCCAACCAGCGACTGCATGGAAATGGGACCTCTGGGAAGAGCTGGATTAGGCCGGGGGACGGCCGTCCATGTGTACCGGGCTTTCTGCCATTTATTTACTTTATTTCCTGTAGGAGCGCCTTTGATAGGGGGATACATGCTCGTTGACAGCGGTAAACCGACCAATAAACCAGCCAATCGTCTGGCTCTGGCAGTGAGACTGATGTGAGCTACATTGGACATCACGACAGCGGCGACTAGGAGACTCAAGGACGTCACGAGCTAAAACTGCAGGCTCCTTTGTGTCCTTTTAAAGAAGCCCGACTTAAAGATGAACCGGACTAAACTAACTTCTGAGGGATAGATCCTGCTCTTCATCCCCACCGCTTCATCAACAGCAATGACGCTTTCCTGACCCTAACCTAAGAGGCGGAGCCTAAACCAAATCGAAAAAACTGAGACCTGAGTCAAACTCAAGAGAGCGAGACCCAGCGTTGCCAGGTGTACGATAATTTGGCCCTGTCTACGATGTACGATCCAAAAAAAAGACCAAATGTACAATCATTTGACCATTTCAAATTATTTCCTGCTGTAACTGGCCACCGGAGAGTTTTTTTGTGAACCGTGAAGGCATCTGTTCCCATGTGACGTGTTTCCAGCCGATCGTACTTTGCTGAGCGTGAGATCCGAGCGTTTGTCTCAGAACCACGATGGTCCCGCCCCACGAGACGCTCACAGTCAGGACCAGATCAGGAAGTCGAGCGAGCGAGATTTAAACAGAGTTTAAGCGAAGTTTAAGAGAAAAACCAAGAGAAAAAAAAAATCAGTCTCCAAAATGGCCTCCAGGCCTCATAATTTGGCTCTTAGTTCCCACCTCTAATTTGTTTTTGGGGGACACATTAGTCTGACGCAACTGGAAGTTGGGGCTGATGTGGTGCCGTTAACCCATTCAGTACTGACGCCACGAAGCTGTGAGTGCCTGTGGGACGCTAATTATCACTAGAGTGATTATATTTGACTATAGCGCATCATTGGGCTTGTTATTTTGGTTATGACAGATGTACGATAATTTTGAGTCTCCGGTACGATAATCCCACATTTCCCACCTGGCAACGCTGGCGAGACCTCACCGTGGTGTCGGACAGCCTCACGTTGACTCTCCCGGTCGCTTCGTGAGGCGACGGTTCGTTCTCAGCCAATTAGGCGGTACGTCAGGGCGTCGCCGACGACGACGGCGGTCCCGTTTGTGGACGTTAGCCGCTGCTACGGCCGTAAATCACACGTAGACGAGAGCCTCCTCTGAGGTCAGACCCTGCGGTCAGGCGTGGAGGACAGGTCATGTAAGCTGATCTGTGGACCAGCAGTCCCCCCCCCCCCCCCATGGGGGAGGGGGGGAGGAAATGTACCACTACCAACATCTTTTAGCGCTGTGATCTGCTCTAACCACTCCCTAACACACACACACAGTACACTATACAAAATATACACATCACATACATCCACACAGGCGCCCGTTCAGCGCACACACACACACACACGCGTGTGCGCACTTCCACGGACACGCCGCCGGCTCAGTGGACTATTGTTCATTCATTCTGGAAGGAGGCGAGCGGGGTCTGGAGGAATGAGGAGACGGGGTGGGAAACAGGAGAGAGGAGACGAGGGCGGGAGCGCCCGGCTGACGGTTCGGTGGTCGAAGGATCGACCGCAAGAACCGAACGCACCCTCGCTCGTTCCCTCTCAACCTCCGACCGAGCGAGGAGCCGCGGGGACGCTTTGTCCTCACCGACGCGCTCCTCTATTCACGCCGTTGGAAGAGCATCCCGAACAAGCGATCAATTCGCTCTATTCATGCGCTCCGGGCTTTGACGAAATCCACATTTTTTCGTCGTTCGCTGCAGACGCAGGCTGTATTTAAAAGGACATCAAAAGCATGTTATTCAGCAGAACGCTGTCACAGTTAATAAAAGCGAGCGGAGTTTAGCTTCTCCGCGCGGCTGTAAAAGGTACGGTGGAAGTCAAGAGGAGACCGCAGCGATTAAAATTAGTCCAATTTGAAGTTTGTGCGAGTAGGTTCGATATTAAAGAAGGAACTCGTAAAAACTCTGGAGAAGAAAACATAAAACAGTGACTTCTGAATGAACCCATATCAGAACAAATGCAACCCCCCCCCCCCCCCCCCCCTCAAAAAAGGGAACAGACTGGCTTGACTGGCCACTAATCATTACAGAGGACGTCGAATATAAAATTTGCTTGTTCAGATGTTCCAGTCTCAGTTCGTGGAGCTGAAAATGCGAACCATGTGTACCAGTCGCCGCGCTCTGAACGAAACTTATCGAATGACAGCAAATCCTTTTTTACCAATTCTTCTTATTTATTTATTCATATCAGGACAGAAAAAAAAGTCTGAGCAAAAACGTCTTACACGGAACGGTTATTTACTGAGCAGGAAAAAGCAAGAAATAAGTCCACCACGGCTTGTAAAACCACCTTCGGCAGGATTAACAGGTTGTTTATTTTCTGCATGACTGTTAGATGAGAATTTGGATATGTTCTCACTCGTAAGAATTATTATTATTGTGCACTGGTGAAGCAGTCAATTCGGTTGTTATACAAGGCACTGACAAACGACGGAGGTGCAAAACGAGTTTATTCGCTTCTTTAAGTTGCATCCAGTGTTTAGAACGGTCATAGAAAGCTGCTGCTCCGGGGATTTATCCCTGCGACTCTGGACGCTCCAGTTTGTGCCCGGTTTGTGGTGATCTGCGGTCGGATGTCTACATACTGTCTGCAGGGGGCGGATCGGTCCTCTTGCGGCTGGAGGAGACCTGCCACCGCGGACATGGACGGTGTCGCTGGAGGCCGGTTCGGGAAAGCTAAGCTAAGTAGCCCTGAACTGCTACCCGCGGCAACCACCGCCACTGGATCCGGGCTGCAGCGTCACGGAGCCGGGACGGGAACCCCCGACGTAGCGGCGGCAGCATGCTGCCCCCGTCCAGCAGTCTACACGCCAGATGGGTCAGCTGACCTGGCAGGGGCCGTCTGGTGACCTGGTGGGGCCCAGCACCGTCGGGGGAGACGACAACGGCCTGGTTCGGTCCGCATGATGAACCGGGCTCTGGGACGGTCGGCTCCGTCGCTCGCCGGACTGAATGGAGCTCAGTCTTCCCAGAGGAGACGGTTTGGTTCATCGGTGTTTCCTCCTCTGACCTGGAGATATCTCACTGGTCATCATTATGGAGATATACTGGTTCTAACGGCTGTTAACTGTTTTAACGGCTGTTACCTGGAGTTAGCACTCGGACCACGGGACCTGGCATGAAAAGGAGCGCTGGACGCTAGCAGCTCCTCTCGTACACCAGATTTTTCCTGGTGTACTGAAACTTGAATTTCCCCCTTGGGGGATTAATAAAGTATTTTTGAATTTGAATTTGAGTTGAATTACAGAATGCTGGATCGTTCAGAATGACAAAGACAGAGAGGTGGACAGTCACCTTAACAACAGCGTCAAAACTTAGCTACTTGATGGAGCCAGTACAATAGCAACCTGTGGCCTCAAATCGACAGGAATCGAGGCTAGAAGTCATCCCTGATAGCAAAAACACTCCACCACGGATCCGCTGCGGAGGTACCGCGAGATCCGGAACGGACCTGCGAAACGGACCCGTATCGGGGTCCACTTGCACTCAGTGGCGGATCCCCTTTGGAGGCGGATCGCAACTCTGCGCCGAGTCCCGTCCACATCTGCGACTAAAACCTTTTCTCTGCTGATCTGAGCGGACCCGCACATCAGACCTAAGCCTCTGGCTCGGGTCTGTTTTGGACCCGTTCATCTCATTTTAAAAAATCCAGATAACATAGCAAACTAAACTAAATGTGTGCCGAACCTAGACTTCCACACCAATACAGCCACAGCTCAAATCTGCATTTCCTTGTGTTCACAGAAAAAGTGAAGACATCAATTGCCCTCAAAGCAGTTTACATCGGCCTCTGATTCACCCACCGGTGGGCGGCTCCTACCTTGCAAAGCGCTGCCAGACAATTTGGGAGCGCAAGTTAGGATTCCGTGTCTTGCCCAAGGACACTTAAGCATTTGGACAGTTGGAGCCGGGATCGAACCGCCAACCTTACAAGGACTTGACAACCCGTTTTACCAACTGAGCTACAGCCACCAACCAAGTAGTTAAAGGCTATTCTGTTTGTGAGCATCAATACCTGTTATTATTGGACAAACTGGATCAATCCAGGTGTTTCTGACCATTGTGGCTACTCAGACACACCTGGATTGATCAGTTCGTCCAGTCAGCTTGTTGGTTCCGCAGCAGATTTGCGGGTTCTGAGCGGACCCGCCGCGGAAGTACAATACGGGTCCGCTTCACGCATCCATTCCAGATCTTTCCGGATGTTTTTGCTGTGTGGGATGGCCTTAAGTCATGACACAGCATGACACAGCAGTTTTAGCAAGTTTAGGCCTCAGAATGGATTCCTAACACTACAGTGACTTCTTCAGCCTGTTGTGGAGGAAGTCTGGCCCGTCCTTCTTGGAAACGTTGCTCCAGTTCACGGAGGTCTGCAGACGTCCATGCAAGTCCAGGTCTGGACATCGGCTGCTCCATTGCAACGCCTTGAATCGTTGTGATTGGGATCGTCATCCTGATCGATCCAGGGTTTAGTCATCTGTCAGATGGCGTCGCAACCGACTGCGGTTCTGTATGCAGAGGAGCTCATGGTGGACTCAGTGACTGATCGGGGCTCTGTGGGTCTGAAGGAGGTCCAAACCACCACCCCTGTACCGCTGTGCTTGACAGTTGGTTCAATAACACCCTGTGTGTTGATGCCGAACAGCTCCCCTTTGATCTGGTCTGAGAGACGTCGGCGTGCCTCACGGTTTGTTCGTTTGCGTCTCTGCGAACCTCAACAGCATCGTTTCACGGAGAGAAGAGTCTTCTCCTGACGGCTCTTCGTCCGAAACATTTACAACAAGCCCTCGGTGCTTCGCTCCGCGTTGCTCGGTTTGACCGCGGAGCGAACTTGTCCAGACATCCAGGTGAACAATCTTCGGCCTCATGACCCTTCCCAGATTGATTAGCAACGACAATTGGTCCGCGAAGACCCTTGCTGATGTCTTTCCACCTTGGCGTTGTGTTCGCGCGCGCCTTAACGCCGACCAGACCAGCACGCGGTCAAAACTTTAGCGTTCACGGAGGCGCTCCCGCCAGCTGTTCGTCGGTCGATCAGGTGGGTTTGATTAGCGGCGTCTGGCTGCTGCTTAACCCTTCGGTCCCGGTGGAAACGGTTTTTCCTTCACGCCGCTTCTGTAGTTCAGCCTGGTTTTTAGCTAAATAAATAACCACACAGAGCAGTAGGTCATATGTTGATCATTCTGAATTTCTTTATCTTTATTACATAAAAGTCCAGCACCGACAGAAGCTGGCATTTTCTTTTTCACCTGGCTGTAAACTGCAGAATCAGACGTCCTTCAACGGCCCGACCGAAAAAAAAAAAAAAAAAAAAAAAACCCAGCATGCAGCACGTCGCCGCTCTGCTCTGTTTGTCGCAGCTCGAAAAAAGGCTAGACGGACAAAAATGCAATCTGTCTAAATAAAAGTAAGCTTTAACGACATTTCATATTAGTATTAAAGCCCTTTTCCCCTTCCCTCTCCACTTTTCTCTCCTTCTAAATCATGCCCGTGACTGTTTTAAGGGCGGCCTCGGAGGTTGAATGTGATCACCGTGTTATTTGTCCAAACAGCTCTGACGACTGGTGACTGATTCATACGGAGAAACACCAGCGAGCGGCCAGGAAAGACTTGACTCCGCCCCCTCCTGTCTGTCGCTCCAGTCCCGCTGACTGCAGTGGAAAACCTCCACAATGTATAAGTCTCTTTAAATAAGGGGGGAGGGTTTTTTTTTTTTTCTGTGATAAATAAGAGCAACGCAGAAAACAAATGAGAACGAACACATGGAGGAAAATCTTTTTCGAAGAAGAAGAAGCGAGGAAGAGAATAATGGAGAGAAATGGTCACCAAACAGTGTCCAGAACTACATTTTCCACCAAAACGTCACTTAAATTGTGCAGATTTTTTGATGAATGAATGAGCCGTTAGCTAAACCCGTTCCTCGGCTACCTGCTCACACAGCCGTCAGTCGGGTTGTTAACAGTCCGAGTGCGTTTGTTCCAACTATGAGGGGATTACAGAAGATAAGCCGTACGCTTTGACTCACGCCGCTTCAAACACACCTCCGTGACTGACTCATATTTGTCAGGATTTGATGAGAAGCCTGGTTTGTTTTTACCCGCGTGGCGTAGCTTAGCCTGCGTTAACACCGTTAACGCCGCCCCTCTCTGTCTCTGCAGGTGTTTGCCAAAGTGTTCAGCCACGAGGCCTTGGAGTCGTACCTCCCTAAAATCCAGCAGGTCATCCAGGAGAGCCTCCGGGTCTGGAGCTCGAACCCGGAGCCCATCAACGTCTACAGGTACGGCGGCAGTCCAGGGGGAGGAGACACCCGGGAGACGTCACATGTCAAAAAGCAAAACCTCAAAAGTAGGGCTGGGCAACGATTAAAATTTTTTAATCGCGATTAATCGCATGGTTTCCCTGATTAATCACGATTACTCGCATTGTATACGCAAAATCAAATAATGAATTCAAAAGTAGTGTAAAGGTCACTTTTATTTAAATGTTCTGCTGCCATATAAACTAAAGTGCCATAACATTTGTTGTTCAAACACTTTTAACATCAGCACTTGTCAGTAACACATATTTAGTGTAAATCTCATCTTAAAAAATGTAAAATAAAATAAAGTTTATTGCCACTGCCAGGGCATTTATGTCATCCTGTTTTTTTTTTTATGAAAAATAAAAAAAAGTCTACCAACAAAATCCTGAACCACAATCAGAACATTAAAACATTTTAATCTAACACAAAAAATGAAAAAAAAAATGTTCTTTTTTAAATATATGTTTCAATTTTAGACTTAGATCAAAAATACAGGATGAAAACGGGACTGAATTTGTTTTTAATATTTAATTGTCCGGTTTACATGACCTGGAAATGGCTTTATGCAGCAGTTCAGGTAGCATGGCGGCGCTGGAGTCACATACTATATAATACTTGCAATATTGTGAAAATCTGAATAAAAACTCATATATAGATGAACCAAAGCCTCTCCAGCTCTGCGTCTGACATCGGTCTCATGATGAGCACAGAATCTTCTGCCACTCATTTCCGAGCATTGCAGGATAACCGGCTCCGGCTCCGCAGCAGCCAGTAACGGACTTTTCAAAATAAAAGCATGTGAGCAACATGCGTTAACGCGCGATAAAATAACTGTCGGCGTTAATAAATTAATGAGAACTTGCCCAGCCCAACTCAAACGTTTTGGGAGTCATTTGAAAAGTACCGATCGGGTCCCTCTGATGGTTTCACTCCTGCAACACGCAGAGCATCAGTTTATAGTCGAGGGACGCCATAAATCTGAGGGTTCATGAGATGACTAATGGGAAAAGGAAGAAGGAAATTCAAAGTTCTGATACTCAAATCTGCTTTCAGTTTCCAGGCTTTTGTCGCCAGCGTCTGATTTTGTGGGAGAATTCGAGCGTCTATTGAAACGAATGCCTTTGTGAAGTTAAACAACTCAGACATGTGAAATGTGAACCCGACTATACACTATTATTTCTGAAGTCACCAGAAGCCAGAAAACAGCGCAGCGGTGGTTTGCTTGTCCCGTTATTGATCGTACACGATCCTTTAAAGGGTCAAATAGATGTCTTACAATAGAAGAGAAGGGATGTAAAGTCTTCACACCTGGCATTAGCATGTGTGCTCACATCCGTCCAGAGGGATCTGATCTCCCCCCTTTATTTGTATGTAAACATGCTCGCAAAACCAAATGTGTGTTTTGTTGCAGACTTATCGCATATGTGGACAACTTTAGTTAATCAGGCAGAACCTGAAGCCCTGTAGGATGTTTTCACGCTAGGTGATGTAATATTAAAACTGCATTTTGGGGCCTTATTGTGTAATACAGGATTTATATGTCCATGACAGTTCCTCTAGATTCTGGTCTGTTGAGAGCCATGACTTTTGTTTAATCATTCTGGCTCCATCAGATCACTAAGTTTTGACACGTAGGCATCTAGACGACTTATCTCAAGGACTCTATGTTTTCCATGTGATGCTTAAGACAAACTGTTTCCTACTTTAATGCCAGTCAGTTAATGACCTCCCTGAACTGTATACAATGGAGATTAAATGTTTCCTTGCACCCTCTGTCCAATCGTCCAGTCAAGTGTTTGTTAAATGTTTTATTATTGCCTCACCAAAGCTCACTAATAATGGATAAACTATACCTTAATGGTTAAAATTTAAACAACAGGCGATGAAGAGACTGTGAACGTCAAGGGTCCCAGACCTCCTTCAGAAACTGAGATCAGACTTTGTTTTAATGCTGGGTCTGAACATACCCCAAAACTGTGCTTCAGTGGGTTAAATTAGCATAAATTAAGCTAGCCAGATGGTCCAGAATACGGTTAATATGAGTTTGAAGTCACTATCGGCCAAAAACTCTGACGTAACACGACCCCGTCACCTTGTTTGGGTTCTACTTCTGAAAAATGTCTAATTTGCTGCTGACTGTGACGTCAGCCTCGTCATCTGTATCTTCACATCCTGATGCAGTTGCTGGACAGCACAAAGCTGTAGTGCCAATATAAAAAAAGGGACACAACGCTGATGTTGGAGGTCCTTTGGAAAAAAAAAAAAAATCAGAATACATCTGCTTGAAGACAACAAACATATACAAGACAGTTCAGTCTTGTTCCTTGGACGCGCTGGTGTTTACTGGACGACTTTGGTTCCACAGGGAGAGCCAGCGGTTGTCGTTCACCATGGCCGTGAGGGTGCTGCTGGGCTTCAGGGTGTCGGAGGAGGAGATGAGGCATCTGTTCTCCACCTTCCAGGATTTTGTGAACAACCTCTTCAGCCTGCCCATAGACCTGCCTTTCAGCGGCTACAGGAAGGTATGTTTTCGGACCGGGACGACGCCGAGGACATGCTTGATTACGTCCCGTGTGTTTAGGAGAGCTAGCTAAACGCTGTGTTTGCACGTTTTTTTTTTTTTTTTTCCTTTTGCAGGGCATTCGCGCACGAGACACCCTCCAGAAAAGCATCGAGAAAGCCATCAGAGAGAAGCCGCTGAGCTCCCAGGGGAAGGATTACAGCGACGCGCTGGACGTCCTGATGGAGAGCGCCAAAGAGAACGGCACGGAGCTCACGATGCAGGAGCTGAAGGTAACACGCCCTCTTGTGAAATACGAAGGGGCGCTGAGATGATGTCCACAAGCTAGAGTAACGGTAAAAAGAAACAACCTCACAGTGGAGGACGGGCACGCCCTCCGTTTACCTCTATAAGGAACTCTGAGGGATTCTGTGGAAACTCAACGCTGCTTCTCTCTCGCTCTCTGTGGTTTCTGGGTCAAGTCCAGGGCCAAAAATAAGTCAACACTGCCCCTGCTAGGGGTCTGAATGAAGCCTCCTGTACGTGCACGCGCTCACGTGCACTTAAATACACAGACCACCTGAACTGGGGAGGCCCACGCTGAAGTCCTTCCTTCAGGTTTTTTGACGTACAGGTTTAAAAACACACATGCACATGGAGGGTGTTTTGAGACAGATGCAGGCCGCCCAGACTCTTATTTACCCATCATGCTCCAGGACACTGTCACTAGTTATTGATTAGGGCTTCATGAATGCGGTTCATGCAGCAAATCGCGACAAATGTCTAAAGCTTTGGTTTCAGTAAACGGTGTTGGGTATATGCTGATATCCAGCTTGAGATACCTGGTTGAGTTTCTTTAGTTTGTTTTTACAACTATTGACTAAAAAAGATAAATAAAATTTGTACTTCTGCTTGCATATATGGTAACTAACACCTGTAGAGCTGAGCGATTTTATCGATTCTGCGATATATATCGATATCTTATTTCCCCAGAGAGTAGAGGTCTTCACAGGTCCAATTTCATGGACCCGAACACGAATGGACCCGTGAAAATTTGACCCGAAACCGACCCGACCCGAGTCTTTAGTTTCTGACCACGAACCGAACCGAGATACCTGAATAGAACCGAGACAATCCAGCCCATAGTTGCTCATGTTAAAGTTGTCTAGCATTGAATAAAACTTGATTTTCTTACCTAAAGTTGTCTTCTTCTACCGGTTCAGTTGCTACATAGGCTACGTGATGTAAACAACAATAAATCCACGTCGTTATTTTCTTTGTGGATACAGATGCTATTGCTATTGCTAACACTAATAGCCTACACCGGTCAGGACGTGTCGTAAATATGTTCTCTCATCCAACGTTGTCATGTTGGCGATCCGTTGTGTTTTACAGCTGCCGGGCAAACCGCTAATAACACGCTACCGAAACACGATTGTTTCATGACAAATACGCCACGTTAATGAATAATTAATTAAACTGCCCCGAGTCCTGACATTAGCTGCCACCTCTCTGGAGTAAACGTGGACCCAGCCTGTCAGAGAGCACCGACCGGACCCGAGACTAACTGTACCGATTCCAGATTCACGTCTTTTGAATGGACCCGAGACCCGATTCGAGTCGGAACCTCGGATTTTAGGATTGTTCCAAAGAGCAAGAAGCAACAATTTGCACTGTTTAAATAAATGACACTATTTTTCTCAACAAATCTTTTATTCATTTTGTCCAGCATTTGCAAGCTGCCTGTCAGCCATATAATGTGTAATTAATGCTTTTAGTTCAATTAATTTAAACAAAGTCATTGGAACACTCACAAGATGTCACCAAAATCACTTTGTCCCTTTAAAATCTTTCGCAAAATGATGTAAATGTATTGTAAGATGAATATCAGTATATATCGTATCGTGAGCCGAATATCGTGTATTGTATCGTGAGATTAGTGTATCGCTACAGCCCTAAACGCCTGATACAGGCCCGACTGAAACGTGACGATCAGAGATGCAACACCATATCGAAAATGGAGACGATGTATTCTGCAGGTGTTTCATTACGATTCTATCTCCATTCTCCGGCTCATTCAAGTGACAAGAAACCAGTTTAGAAGTCGAGAAACAGTCTAGTTTGCTTGTGGAAAAAGAAAATGAATCATTGGTCCCAATGAAACGTTAGTTGCCAGCACGGAGGTCAGGAGTCGCTTCGTGTTTCGGTACAGATCAGGTGATCACAAGTGGAAAAGACTTGTAACGATCTCGCCTCTTTGTCGTGCTACAGGAATCGACCATCGAGCTAATCTTCGCTGCCTTCGCCACCACCGCCAGCGCGAGCACCTCCCTCATCATGCAGCTCCTCCGCCACCCCGCCGTCCTGGAGCGCCTCAGGGAGGAGCTGAGGGCCAGGGGCCTCCTCCACAACGGCTGCCTCTGTCCCGAAGGAGAGCTGAGGATGGACACCATAGGAAGCCTGAAGTACCTGGACTGCGTCATCAAGGAGGTGCTGAGACTCTTCACGCCGGTCTCCGGAGCCTACCGGACTGCCATGCAGACCTTCGAACTAGACGTGAGTGCTGACCGTCTTCACGTACCCTCTTGGCAATTTTTAGTGATTTGTTTGGGAAGTGCCTCAAAGTATCAGGCTGTTGTTTCAGTGAGACTAGCATTAAAAATCAGATGATTCAGATGGTTAGGGTTAACCCTAACCCTAACCTTAACCCAACAACATGTAATTTCAAACCAATCATTCGCTTGTTCGTGGAGCAATGCTCATTGCTACTTTTCTTTTGTCTCCAGGGAGTCCAAATTCCCAAGGGCTGGAGCGTGATGTACAGCATTCGGGACACTCACGACACGGCCGCCGTCTTCAAGGACGTGGACGCTTTCGATCCCGACCGCTTCAGCCAGGAGCGGGGCGAGGACAAGGAGGGGCGCTTCCACTACCTCCCCTTCGGCGGCGGGGTCAGGTCCTGCCTGGGGAAGCAGCTCGCCACGCTCTTCCTCCGCCTCCTGGCCATTGAGCTGGCCAGCACCAGCCGCTTCGAGCTGGCGACCCGGCAGTTCCCCCGCCTGATCACGGTTCCCGTGGTTCACCCCGTCGACGGGCTGAAGGTCAAGTTCTTCGGCCTGGACTCCAACCAGAACGAGATCATGGCCAAGTCCGACGAGCTGCTGGGAGCGACGGTTTGAGCGGGCGGAGCGTTTAAGAGTGTCAGGTGAAGAGGGTGAGTGATGGAGGCCTTCAGGGAGAAGACTGAAGGAAGGAAAAAGGAACTGCAGAGTTATTCTTTCTTCTCTACCTTTGTTCTGCCAAGTCGGAGGTTCCCATCAGACTAAAACAAAAGCAGAAGTCTTCGTCTCTTGTTCAAGCTGATAATCGGGATTTTCCTTTAAGGAAGAAGCTGCCAAAAAGTTCTTTAGTATGCTCTATTCTATGTCTTTTATTTTTTTTTGGAAGAAATATACAAAACAAATATGTACAAAAAGCTATGTAATATAATTAGACAGAGAAAGGGTTTAGTGCACAAAGGGACTTTTGGTGAAATGAAGTGTTGAAATTAGACAAGTAAGGGCGATAGTGGAAGGAGGGTTGAGATGGATGAAACAGGGTAAAGGATGAAAGAATATAACTTCTAACATTTTGCTGGTGCTAAATCAAAGCCAGTGAATCATTTGAGTTGTCTTGCAGGGTAAAAAAAAGAGACTAAATCTTTTAGATCCCCCCCCGGATAATTTTAGGGTTAGGGTTAGGGTTATAGTTCAATCAAAATTTGACCAACAGTTTCGAAGGTCCCTCAGATTTCTAATCGTTGACCATCTTAGACGCAGGCTGAAGGACAAAAGCACATTGGGTAGCTGATTGTGGCGCAGATGATGAAAACGGTTCGAATGCAGTAGCGGTGAGGAAAATGTACTCGTAGGACATGTCGGAAGGGACGTCGGTGGGCGGTTTGTCCCGCACCACCACCTAAAGCCGTTTCCTTTCATCTGCCTCGACACTTGACGCTCGCAGAGCTGCCATCTTACCTCCACCCGCGTGCCATGAAGTGAAATAAGCTTTTAGCATATAGTAGGAAATCAGATGCACTTTGACCTGAGTAAAAGAAAAGTGCACCTACAATCCCAGTAAACGCACGACGCATCGTCATTGAAATAACCGCCACTACGTCAAAGCCCAGACACAAAAGCCGTCCTTTAGTCGACTTGTTTAGGTTAAAACCTAAAGCCCAGGTTTAGGAATCCAAACTACTTGGTTAGGTTCCAGGATGTCCGATAAATACCGATACTGCCGATCGGAGTATCACTTCAGGGATGCCTGGTTGAGTTGAGTTGAGCTGAGCGAAGTGGAGACCTGGGGAGCCTTGAGAGGACGCAACATGACAAACTACATTCAGATTCCAGACCATCAGCTCTTATCTGACATCCTAAATTACACGCTGAACTTAGCTTTTATTCATACCTCTGTATTTTCTGAAAGCCCACAGGTTGCAGGAAAACATTAACTTGAATGTTCCCCTCATAATGTCGTACCCTGGTCGTTCTGACGGTTGGTAAACTCAGGTGCAGAGTAGACTTTTGATATTTATCGCAGACTGCATATTCATCGCTATGATTTCAGAGCCGGACCGGTCGTTTTTACTAACTTCCTTCCACTTAACACATTTACCTCCTGCAACGGTTTTGTTTTCGTTTTCTTCCTTTTTTCTCGCGGACAGAAACAAAACCAACAGGACTTCCACTTGCCACCACGAAATAAAAGGAAATCTAATCTGCTCTGTAAACGGCCTAAACCTGTGCTTGGATTTATAAAGTGCACTTCCAACTGGCGTGGAGACTAATGCTCTTCCGGATTGGGACGAATGCACAACACTGAACTTGTTCTCATGGAGCAACGTAATATCTTGGAGAAGGGACAGGATGGAGAGTGGAAGACCTTCATACATGCTGCTTGAGTGTTGTCTTGTCTTTCTGTTTTTTTTTTGTTTTTTTTTACCCCACCCCCCCTTCCCCCCTTGAGGGGGCAGCCATGCCATTTTGAGTCCTACGAAGACAGTGATGTTGCGTCTTGCTGCTCCTCCAACGATAAGAATGCAAAAAAAAAAAAAAAAAACAACCGACAGCATGGTTTTGAGTGACTTTATGAGCTGAAAGAGATTTATTGCTGGGGGTGATTGCACAATCAGAGCTCTCGGCGTTTGTGGAGGACGAGCCCGCTCTTCCTCCTCACATGAGGAAAGCTACAGAATTCCGGAACATTCTAGAACTCTTGGACAGAGTTCTAAACCGAAGCGTGAGAGAGGAGGACCAATGAGATTTCAGGGGAGGGCACGGTTCAAGCCTTTTGTTGTATTTTTTTGTTTTTTTATTTTCTCCTTCGGGACAATGCCGTTCTTCAACAGCATTCCAGATGGACGCCACCTGTGCTACACACTCACTATCGTCTGAACACACCACTGATCTGTTCATGATAGAAAAAAAAAATATGAAAAGAGAATTTGTTTTTTTGCTGCTTTTCTCGTGTACATTTTCTAATTCAGAGTTCTAGATTGCAATAGTTTGTACCAAGTGAGATTTGCTATTTCTTTCCCTTTTTTATACGTCTATATTTACAGTTTAGCTGAATAAAATATTTGCATTTTGTGAGAGCATTAATAGGATATGGTGTATATTAATTTGTACAATGTTCCTTAGCAAGCCATGGGGGGAAATTAGCTATTTACATCAACTAATAACCTAATATTAATGTTATTGTATAATTAATATTGTTGTTATAAGATATTTGAAATGCTATTTTTATTCTATTACAGATTTAGAGTTTTTAGCTGACATGAGAAGGTCTTTGGTAAATATTGGATGTATTTAGAATGTTATGTATTTCAGTTTATATTGTAAACAGTGTTTAAAATGTTAATATTGTTGATTTGATTACTGTAATAATTATTTGTTTTTGTTATTCAAACTTATTATCACTGCATTTTATTTTATATTAATTATGGAAAACAGAAAGCACTTGCCAGATAAGTTTATTTTTTAAGTGCCATGCGACTACACTCCCCCCCCCACCTGCTGGTTTTTCAACCTGCCTTATGTCATTCTGTACATATTTGTATTTCTTTTTACAAAAATTAAATTGTCATTTAGTTTAAATATGAATGTCTTGTGATAGTTTTTTTTCCTTTCTTGTTTTTTTTGTTACCAAAATTGTTACGCGTACTCCTGTAATAAACTATAAATTGAAAAAAATATATATACGTATGGTGAATTGTTCGTACTCCTCTACGCCCCTAGATGGAGAGCAACTGCAGGGAAAAATACATCATGTAGTTTAAAATATATAAAGTAATTCAAATACTATATATTAAATACCCGCGGGAACACGCGGGTATTTAAGTCATGATGAGACGTAAGCAGATGGGGTTGAATGAAAGTACGTAGCGCTCACCTTCAAGGTAAAAATCAGAACATCTCCTTGATGGCATCAATATTTTAATGTATAATATGTTTATTCAGGGCAGAAAAAAAGATGGACGAAAACATAATTTGGCTGCAGTGGAGTACTGAAGTACCGGAGTATCCGGACACTGAAAGGTGTGACGAGGAGTTGCATGTATCTTTAAAAAAGGGACACTCCACGAACACATGGATAAGAGACAATCTTTCCAAACCAGTAATATCCACATGAAGACAAGAATACAGACGGAGAAAGGAGAAGACAGATGGCATGAAGGGTGAAAGCACCCATCTACAGTTGGCTCAGAAGTACTTATGCGATGAAAGTTTGGGTGATTTTGTGTCTATACACCATCACAACGGATATGAAATAAAACAGCCAAGATCTGATCAAAGTAGACTTTCAGCTTTAAGAGTTTTCATGAAAATATTGCATTTACAATATTAAAATTAAAGTCATTTTAAGAAAAGGAGTTGGATGATTTCCTGATAAGTTACCTGGCCAGATGTTGTCCAGTCCCTCGTTACTTAAAGAGAAACGAAAGGACTGACACGAAGTCCAAGGACATCTCAGTGCAAGTGAGAAGGTAGTTGGTTTCATTAGTTAAACTCTTCCATTGAGATGCGCTTTTCTATATATAAATGCAGTGGTACCTCTACTTACGAAATTAATTGGTTCTGGAAGTAGTTTCGTAACCTGAAAATTTCGTAATTAGACACAGGTTTTCCATGTAAATGCCCTAATCCGTTCCAAGCCCCCCAAAATTCGAACATAATTTTTTAAATAAATCATAAATAATACATGAAATGACATAGAAACCGAAAGAAATACATGTTAGAACTAGAAAAGTACTCAGATAGCACAGACCTCCACCAAGCGCAACAATTATCGAAAATTTGAAAGTGATCCAGGATTTCTTCTGGATCACACCCAAAATGAAATCAGTTCTTCCTTTTCACATTTCTGACAACTCCTGAAAATTTCATAAAAATCCATCCATAACGTTTTGAGTTATCTTGAACACAGACAGACAAACAGATAAACGCCGTCAAAAACATAACCTCCTTGGCGGAGGTAAAAAAAGTTTGTTTACCTGGGTTGCTGGGTTACGCTCATACAGACAAGGGGCCCTCCTAGCCAATGGGATGCCAGGAAGATGCTAAGCGATAGCCAATGGCAGAGCAGCTCGGACGCACCGCTTTCAAACCGAGATACAGAGCTGACAGATATGTTTACGTTCGGTAAACTCTGAAAGCTGCATATCCTGAAATTTCTTTCGTAACAAGAGGCAATATTTTCCCTTTGAGTCGTTTCATAACCTGAAAATTTCATATGTAGAGACGTTCGTAAGTAGAGGTACCACTGTACAGAGGGTTCACAAGGTGCAAACTACTGGTTTATTTTCCAGAAAATATCTAAAAAAAATTAAATAAAAAGCCTTACACATTCTGGAAACAGATTCTTTGCATAGAAGAAACCAAGATAAACTTGTATCAGAGTGATGAGGAGAGAAAAGTATGGAGAAAGAAGAAGAACAGCTCATGAGCCAAAGCAGACCACATCATGCATCAAACATGGTGGAGGCAGTGATGTGTACGGGCATGTGGGACGAGCTCGCCGGTGTTTATTGATGATGTGACTGCTGACAGAAGGTGTACAGAAGCATGCTCTCTGCTCACATTCAGCCAAACGCTGCAAAACTGACCCTAAATGTACTGCGAGAGCAGCTCAGGACTTTCAGAGGGCAAAGAAATGAAATCTTCTTCAATGGCTTAAGTCGGTCAGCTGATCTCAACACAGTAGAGCATATTTTTCAGTTACCGAAGACAGTACTGAGGGTAGAAAGACCCACGATCAAGCATCTCCAGATGAGACACTCTGAATTCAGTATAGTCCAAGGACTCTAGACCTCAGGCATTGACTGGAAATTATGGTTATATTTACAGTTAGGTCACTTTGTCCTTACGTTTTTGAGCCACTGATTACTTCTGGAGCTAAATATGTCAAATGAGAAGAAGGCCAACATGACACAGAGGAGGAGGAGGGCTCAGGTTTCACCATTTCCAACACTTACAACACAGCCTTGACTCTCCCCCCCCAGGTGATTTCACAACCGTTCACACCTTGATTCGTGTTATCAAAACATGTTGCATGTTCACCAGGTAAACTGGATGTGGTTGATGAACAACCCACAGGAGGGGTGGGTGGCTCAGTGATTTAGATTGGACTTGAATGACTCACGAGTATGAATGTTCCCACAACAGCTCACGAACCTGAAACTCCCCAGAATTAGAAGTGAAGCAACCTTAATGCAACTGCCTTAAGAACCATTAAAGTAAAATCCATTTGGTGTCTTTTTAACCACTTAGCATTGCTTAAAACCCCGGCACTGTTAATCCTGGCATTTTGGTCAATTACATCTCTAATATCCAACCTTTATCTCTAAAATCCACATAAAAGTCGTCGTGGCCATTTGGAGAACAATGGTTTGTATGAAAGGTTTCAGTCCACATGTACACCATAGTGTTGAAACTACATAAGTTAAAATGACCTCCTCACTGCCTCTGATGATGTCACCACCAGCCAATAACATCTTATTGAAAACACTCAAAAACAAGTTTTTTTCTCCCCCTGTTGGAGTTTTTTTACCTGCCAGTATTCTTATTTAGGATTCAGTATTATATTTCTAGTTGATATTTCCTCGGGGGTCATGCTCTGGGTCTCTGTAAAGCACCTACACTCTCAGAAAAGAAAGTACAGAATTGTACCTTTAGAGGTACAATGGCTTGTCACTGGGGCAGTACCCTCAGAAGGTACAGTTTTGTACCCTTTTGTACCTTTTGTACCCACTTGAGTACATATATGTACCTTTTGGACCATCAAAAAGGTACATATAGGTACCTCAGGGGACAAAAAAGGACTCGTACTGTACCCCTATTTCTGAGAGTGTAGAGACAATTGACATTGTAACAGATGCTATACAAATAAAATTGAATTTAATTGATTTGAATTGAAACATAAGATTGGGATCCAGGAAACTGCTCTGGATTGGTTTAAGTCATAGCTGTCTGTCAGAATCCAGTAAGTACTTGTGAATTTGTCCTCTCTACAAACCAGAATTAGATCTGGTGTTCCACAGAGTTCTGGCCTGGAGCCATTTCTGTTTGCATTGCGCTTCCACAGGCTTCACTGATAAATCAGTTTCTGAAATTATAGGCTTGTTTTGTTTTGAGACAAAAAGACCTCCAACACAAGCCCCAATAGAATGCATTAAAAAATATCTTGACGTACATACTTCTCAGCTGTGTTTCAGCTCCCTCTTGGAAATGTTTGTATTTTCCCCTTTTTTTCCTTCTTCTTGAATATTCATTTTGCTATTGCACATTTCAAAGTCAATATAACAATGGAACAAAAGCTTGTGATGTGGCAAACACACAATCTGGTGGTCTGCTTCAGGCACTCAGAGCACCGACTGGTGTCTTGATGCCTCCATCGCTGCTTCTACTTGCTTCTACCGCAGGTTTGTGAACATAAAGAAGAAAGGGCCTGTGATCCCGGCCCCCGACTTCTTGACGGAGACCAGAAGAAGAGGGGGAAGGTATTGTAATGAGCGCTGATGTAAAAGTATAACTTATGACAGAAGGATCCACACACACACACACAGCTCATGGGAAGTACGTAGACGCCGGGCTCTGTTTGTTTGTAGTTCTGCTGCCAGGAGAGACTGCTCGCCACAGTAACTACTCCAACATGAGCCACTTCAAGGGAACTGGTAGTGTGTGTTCTGTGTATCCCGTTGGTTGTGGTATTTGGGAATGATTTGATGGTTTTCATGAAAGGAGCGACGTCTTGTGATCAAGGACTGCCTGACCTCTGTTTACCCCCCCTCCCCCCTCCCCAACTCTATTTCTGCCTATCCTGTTGACTATACAACCATTTTCTTTAATCCGCTTTAAACTATTCTCCTTTAACTGAGGAACTACCCACCCAAGCAGTAATAAGGACACAGTAGGAGGGAGCATGTGCTTTGAGGGTTTTTTTTTCTTTATTATTTTTGCTCAAAAATAAAAAAAACATGCATGTACTTACTGTGCCTGTTTTGATCCAGTTAAGCATTGAGGTGGTCCACTGGATCCCAGCTGCCACCTGGTGAATCCCAGCTGTCACCTGGTGAATCCCAGCTGTCGCCTGGTGGATCCCAGCTGTCACCTGGTGAATCCCAGCTGTCACCTGGTGAATCCCAGCTGTCACCTGGTGGATCCCAGCTGTCACCTGGTGGATCCCAGCTGTCACCTGGTGGATCCCAGCTGTCACCTGGTGGATCCCAGCTGTCACCTGGTGGATCCCAGCTGTCACCTGGTGGATCCCAGCTGTCACCTGGTGAATCCCAGCTGTTACCTGGTAGATCCCAGCTGTCACCTGGTGGATCCCAGCTGTCACCTGGTGGATTCAAGCTGTCACCTGGTGGATCCCAGCTGTCACCTGGTGAATCCCAATTGTCACCTGGTGGATCTCAGCTGTCACCTAGTGGATCCCAGCTGTCACCTGGTGAATCCCAGCTGTCACCTGGTGAATCCCAATTGTCACCTGGTGGATCTCAGCTGTCACCTAGTGGATCCCAGCTGTGAATCCCAGCTGACCTGGTGATCCCAGCTGTAGCCTGGTGGATTCCAGCTGTCACCTGGTGGATCCCAGCTGTCACCTGGTGAATCCCAGCTGTCACCTGGTGAATCCCAATTGTCACCTGGTGGATCTCAGCTGTCACCTAGTGGATCCCAGCTGTCACCTGGTGAATCCCAGCTGTCACCTGGTGAATCCCAGCTGTAGCCTGGTGGATTCCAGCTGTCACCTGGTGGATCCCAGCTGTCACCTGGTGAATCCCAGCTGTCACCTGGTGAATCCCAATTGTCACCTGGTGGATCTCAGCTGTCACCTAGTGGATCCCAGCTGTCACCTGGTGAATCCCAGCTGTCACCTGGTGAATCCCAGCTGTAGCCTGGTGGATTCCAGCTGTCACCTGGTGGATCCCAGCTGTCACCTGGTGAATCCCAACTGTCACCTGGTGAATCCCAATTGTCACCTGGTGGATCTCAGCTGTCACCTAGTGGATCCCAGCTGTCACCTGGTGAATCCCAATTGTCACCTGGTGAATCCCAGCTGTCACCTAGTGGATCCCAATTGTCACCTGGTGAATCCCAGCTGTCACCTGGTGGATTCAAGCTGTCACCTGGTGAATCCCAGCTATCACCTGGTGGATCCCAGCTGTCACCTGGTGAATCCCAACTGTCAACTGGTGAATCGCAGCTGTCACCTGGTGGATCCCAGCTGTCACCTGGTGGATCTCAGCTGTCACCTGGTGGATCCCAGCTGTCACCTGGTGGATTCAAGCTGTCACCTAGTGCATCCCAGCTGTCACCTGGTGGATCCCAGCTGTCACCTGGTGGATCCCAGCTGTCACCTGGTGGATCCCAGTGCACATCCTGGTCAGGTTGCCAGTCCTTTGCGAAGGAAAACAACTTTAAGGATGAAGCTGATGGGTGTAAAAATGCCTGAACTTGTCGAAAATTTCCATCATTTAAGAATCTTAACACTCATTTAAAAAAAATGCATGTCTTTCTGCAAAAAACCACCATCAAAACAGCTTGGCTGGTCTCTTGGAAAAAAGCTGAACCATGTTTGTGCATTACAAACTCATGCTCCCCAAAGTGATAAAATGATATAAACAGAAAGCAACGAGAAAGCCAGTGCTGGAGCCCATCTTCCAGGCCTGGATCCACATGGCTGCGTTCGGGCGAGGCATAAACTTCAAGGCTCTTTGTCTATTATGCGTCATTCAGGAATCAGATTCTATGAATTCTGTGAACTGGTCACAAGTCGGGAGAGAACAGAGCAGGAGATTGTGTTTCGGGTCTGGGAGAGGCCATAAGGAAGTCGCAGGACACGCTAGAGAGATAATGGGCCAATTCCAATTCCTCCCTTAATCCAGCAATCTCAACCATCAGTCTCAAAAGTGTGCGCTCCCGCTAAGGGCAAGTGCTGTCCCGATTCTTAGCAAGTCAAATTGAGGGACGAGTTTGAGGGCTGTATCGCCCTCAAAGTTGAGATTTTCCGACACCTCCCTTGGTAGTAAGGGCTACCCAGAAGGCACTGGATAATTAGCCAAGACATCTTCGAAAAGGATGGTGACAAAAAAAGCTAGCTACAAATGTAAGTATCTTCGTAGTTCTTAAAGATATAAATGTTAAGAAACCGTTTTATTGTCTTTGTTTGAGTTTTTTTCATGGATTAATATCGTTAATCCATGTGATTTAGAAATGAGACACCCCTTGAGTGCAGTTACGTCTTCAGACTGTGGGGGGCGGCCTTATGCAAAAGTTACGTCCAGTCTGTCAAGAAAACGACGACGACCAAGAAGAAGGAGAAGAAGACGTAGAAGAAGAATAAAATAATAAAAAAACATATATAATGAAGACAATAAGATAGTTTTGTAACATTTATATCTTTATTAACAATGAAAATACTTACATTTGAAGCTAGCTTTTTTTGGCGCCATCCTTTTCAAAGACGTTTTGGTGAAAATACGCATTTGAATTGAATTGAATTGAAAATACTTTAATAATCCCCGAGGGGAAATTGGCTCGTAGCAGCAGATACAAAAATATACATAAATAGAGAGGACATTAAATAGACATTAAATAGGCAATAAATAGACAAAAAACAGTGTGCAGAAACAGAACAATAAATAGACTAAAAACAGTGTGCAAAACAAGACACTAAATAAAAAGTAAGTAGACAAAAACAGTGTGCAAAACAGACAAACCCAATGCCTTCTGGGTAGCCTTTACTTCCATTGGAGAATCTCAATATTGAGTGCGATACAGCCCTCAAACTTGTCCCTCAACTTGACTTTCTAAGAATCGGGACAACACCTGCACTTAGCGGGAGCGCGTATTTTTGAGATTGAGGGTTGAAATTGAAGGTTAAGGGGGGAATTGGAGTTTACCCAATATCTCTCGGCTGCCCCGACAGTGCCTCGGTATTCCCCCGGAGGAGCCGAAGGAGATCTGGGCCTCCCTGGCTTCTGACCCCCAACTTGTAAGTGGAAGTAAATGGATGTAAAAATGTTTCCACAACTGACTTAATAAGCGCGGTGACGAGCACCGCCCCAGGACATGGTTGCAGGACCATGTAATGCAGAAAACATGGCTTCTTAGGGAACATTAATAGGTCCAAACTGTATAGTTTCTAAAATCCAACCAACAGGTTTTGATGCCTAAAAATAAACACAAGTGTAATTTGACTCAAACTGAACCACGGCCTCTTGATAAAAAGCTTTGCATCCATTATGTGTATTACTTGAGACCCAGGAACACAAACTCACCCAATAAGAAAAAAAATCTGAGCAACTTCTAATTTCTAATATCATTGCTGAAGACTTGGTTGAAGTTAGTCATCACCAACATCATTTATAAATGAAAAAAAAACGCTCACTGTTAGCATGCAAACACCAACTTTTTTCCCTTTAGACTACACGCGTTGTTAGAACATGATATTTCAGACATTCAACGACAGGCACACAACCGCACAAACTTGTGGGATTTAATCTTGTTCTACCTTATTTTACCGGAGTCTTAGCTGTGACTCTTTCCTCTTTCTGAGGATTAAACCAAAGTCATCCAGCAGGAAAGATGAAGCGGCTCACTGCTGCACGAACAAAAGATCACAAGAAATATTAAGAACCGGTAATAACCAGGCAGCACGTAGACTCAACAGGATTAGAGTCCAGGGGGAAGGCGGGAGTGACGGTCCATGGTGATGTTGGACATGTCATGTGGTGACAATGACAGAACTGAAGAATATTAATCAAAAACTCAGTGCAGGACTCTGTGGGATTTCAAACTCATGTCCCGAAAGTGTTTGAGGACTGGATAAAGGACAGAAACTTTTAAGATGCTAGCTAGATTTGGCTAGGGGTCTGTAACGAAGCAACACTTCGTTACTTAGTGTGAATAACTGCACAGCACTTTAAATTATGGGTTAGGCACAACTGCACTTTATTTCACAGTTAAACTGTCTTTGTTTGAACCACTTCATCATGCAAGTTTTGTCTTTCAGGATGTGATTACGGCGAGATCATGAGTACTCACCTAGCTAGCTTCCTCTCCAGGGGTGCTCAGGGAAATACTTCACCGGAGATCGGGAGGCTATTTAAAGGTTCCGGGTAGATGTGGGTGGGGGCGGAGCTGGTTGTCTTTTGTTTTCAAGTGTGGAAGATGGTTACAGTTAATTTTATAAACGTTAAACGTGCAAGTTAGATTGTTTGTCTGTATGTAAATATATGTAGGTTTGTTAAGATTTTAGGATTTATTTTTGCATTGAGATGAGAGGTACCTCTGGTCTTGGGAGAGGTTCGGGCCAATCAGAGGTAGCGAATATAAATGAGGCCAGTTGGCTCAGAGCAGCCATCGTCCACAGGGTCACAGGTAAGGCTGTAGCAATACACTAATCTCGCGATACGATACGATACACGATATTCAGCTCACGATACGATATATATCGATATTCATCTTACAATACATTTACATCATTTTCCGAAAGATTTTAAAGGGACAAAGTGATTTTGGTGACATCTTGTGAGTGTTCCAATGACTTTGTTTGAATTAATTGAACTGAAAGCATCAGTTTCATTGACATGTGCAATATACATATACATACTCATTAACGTGCAATAACTTATCTCAGGTGTAGTAATCACTACAACATAATCCTTGTAAATAAAGTCAGAGTTATTATTTATTATTTATTATATATTCTCTATTGTAGTGATTGTTGTTTTTATTATTGTTTTATCCTATTTTATTGTTGTCCTTTTTCTCTTTTTTATTGCTATTCTTGCTGCTGTAACAATGTAAATTTCCCCATTGTGGGACAAATAAAGGATTATCTTATCTTATCTTATCTTATCTTATCTTCCACATTATATGGCTGACAGGCAGCTTGCAAATGTTGGACAAAATGAATAAAAGATGTGTTGAGAAAAATAGTTTCATTTATTTAAACAGTACAAATTGTTGCTTGCAAGCTTTTAAAGGTGGGACACGGGGGTTTTGAAAGAAATTTAGAATATCGATACTCACGGCTGAAAAATCAATACTCGATAAAATATCGATATATATCGCAGAATCGATAAATTCGCTCAGCTCTAGTTACAGGGTCACGGTTGAGCCGGCAGCCAGCCGCAGAGTCCAAACCACCGACTTACCCAGCAGCCCCGGGCACTACAAGTTTCAACCCTACAGCTAAACAGAACATAAAACCCGTTTTTAAAAAGAACTCATCATATAAAGTGAGCAGTCATACTTAACAAGTACAAACCGCCAGGTACACAAGTCCAAACCCGCTGATCGGTGCCACTTCTAGAGGTGTCTGGTATGACCTTCTCCTCTGAAGCACAGCAGAGAGGGACGTAGTTGTTATCTCCATCTCAAACAGCAGTAATTGGTGAAACTGATATCTGGACTCCTGCACGTCTTTCCACGTACGTTTCCAAGCGCTGTTGGCGGTCATGAGTCAAATATAGGAATCGTTCCCTTTAAATTTAAACTTGCATTTTCAGTTTTTCTTTTGAATTTGTTTGGACTGTTATGAGTCATGTATACGTTTGCCGAAGGTTCCAGCTAAGTGACCCGTGGCCAAACCGCATGGTGGGGGGAGTTTACGATAAGACAAATAGAGAATTTAACGGAAAGTCTGACTTGGCTCATTAGGCAGTTTCATTTTAAATACGAGTGCTTTTTCCCGTAAGACGAGAACCTGAGGTGCTTTTCAGGAGAAGCTTGAGTCCCACTTCCTCCTCTGTGAGAAAAATACCAGCGCTCCTCCGTAACACATCGAGTCTTCCACTTCTACTCTGATTCTGATTCTGCCTGTGTGTGCTTGGACTTGTGCAGCGCAACTGTCGACATCCGTGCGCGGGATTTCCTCGCACGACAACCTGTCAAGCGGCGAGCCGACAGCTCCAGCTGGCAGCTCGAGGCCTGAGGCAAAAAACTCCAAAGAAAACATTCGCCGCTCCGCGATGAAGACGCTTCAACGGGCTAATTTAAGAACTGACATCTGCAATCAGTACGAGAGGAAATGAGCGGATATCAAACAGCCCAGTTGGTCCCGTCAAACTTTTTTTTTTACCATCCAAACATTTGTCATGTCTTACACGTTCAAGTTCGTTCCTGCGAGATGCTGACTGCATCCGTCCATCCATCACTCCACAGCCAGCACACGGCCAAATACACAAACCGAAACTCAATCACTTCTGTTTCATTTTCATTTCTGTTTGCAGACAAGTTCTACCACCTCAAATATAAATGAACCCTCTCTTTTAACTGCTGCTTACCTGAGTACATCTGAAGAGAAAGAATAAAGCTTTAATTTAGACGTTTAGAGGGAAACTGTGATCAAGCTTATATTCTTATGCGCTACGCTAACCACTTTAACGCTAATCAAGCCAGTTTATATTTTAAGGATTAGTGGAATGATTTTACATTTTATTTGACAATGTTTTTGCTTTCTTTCTGCTTTTTTTTCTACATTACTACAGGCAAGGCAAGTTTATTTATGTAGCACATTTCATGTAGAAAACAATTCAACCTGCTTTACATAAGACATTAAAAGCATCGCAGAAAAAGAAAGCATTAAAGAGTAAAAGAATAAAAACATAAAAACAAAGTAAACAGTAAAAAACAGTTTTAAAAAGGTTGTGCAGATTTGCGCTCTTGAATAAAATCTCATTTGAAGGCAGCTGAGAACAGGTGAGAACAGGTGAGTCTTCAACCTGGATTTAAATAAACTGAGTGTTTCAGCTGATCTGAAGCTTTCTGGGAGTTTGTTCCAGACATGTGGAGCATAGAAACTGAACGCAGCTTCTCCATGTCTGGTTCTGACTCTCAGGACTGATGATAAACCGGATCCAGATGACCTGAGGGGTCTGGTGGGTTCATACTGGGTCAGGAGGTCACTGATGTGTTCTGGTCCCAAACCATCAACAGAACCAGCAACAGAACTCTAAAGTCTATCCTTTGACGGACAGGCAGCCAGTGTCAGAACCTCAGAACTGGACTGATGTGGTCCAATCTTCTGGTCTTAGTGAGAACTCTGGCAGCAGAGTTCTGAATGAGCTGCAGCTGTCTGACTGATGTTTTAAATAAACCAGCAAAAACGCTGTTACAATAATCAAGCTGACTGAAAATGAACGTGTGGACTAGTTTCTCCAGATTTTGCTGAGACATCAGATCTTTAATCCTCGAGATGTTCTTCAGGTGATAGTCGGCTGATTTAGTGATTTCCTTAATGTGTTTTTCAAAGTTTAGATCTGAGTCCATCACTACACCCAGGTTTCTGGCCTGATTGGTGGTTTTTAGATCTACAGATTCAAGCTCTGTGGAGACCTGCAGTCATTTCTCTTTTGCTCCAAAAACTATCACCTCAGTTTTGTTTTTGTTCAACTGTAGGAAGTTGAGGCACATCCAGTCATTAATCTCATCAATTAATTTACTGAGAGCCTGTACAGGGCCTCGGTCTCCTGGTGACATTGTAATATATACCTGTGTGTCATCAGCGTAGCTATGGTAACTAATATTGTTGTTCTTTATAACCTGGGTCAGCGGGAGCATGTAGATGTTAAACAGAAGAGGCCCCATGATAGAACCCTGGGGAACGCCACATGTAATTTTTTGTCTAGTCAGATGTAAAGCTGCCTACTGACACAAAGTACTTCCTGTTCTCCAGGTGCGTTTTGAACCAGTTCAGTGCAGCACCAGAGACACCCACCCAGTCCTCCAGTCATCAGAGTAATATAATGTTGTCAACTGTATCGAATGCAGCGCTGAGATCCAGTAAAACCAACACTGATAGTCTACTTGTTTTGGATCTTCCTTCGGTAGCAACATCAGAAATGATGATGGATGGTCGGATTCATTTTAGATCACATGTGTCAAACACAAGGCCCGCGGGCCAAATGTGGCCCGTCACGTCATTTTATGTGGCCCTCGAGAGCTTGGACATTATTGGCTTAAATATAAAACCAATATTTTCAAACTTAAAATAAGTTTACGCCGCTTTAAAGCACATATTGACAATAAACTACATCTCCCATCAGGTATTTCGTCATTACCCACAATGATAACGGCAGCTATGAGGAAGACGATTTTTCAGAACTGATGGACTTAAAAAAAAACATTTTTACTAATTACTCCAACATGTCCAAGAAAAGAAAAAATGATGCACAAAAGTATAACTTTTGTGTAATGTGTGTCAGTCATGAAAGAGTTTAATCTACGTCGGCGTTTTGACAGCAAACACAGAGCTAAGTATGCTAAATTTAGCCTGAAAGAAAATCAAAGAACCACTTCCACTTCTGAAACCAAGGTAATGGATACTCTTACAACCACAAACCCTGAGTTTAATATAATAATGACTTAAATATTTGAAACTTGAATACATAATAAATACAGAAACCATTATTTAACATTATAATAAGGTGTAGTTTAATTTATTTTGATTTTTATCATGCTGTCAATCTGGCCCTTTGAGGGCAACCATGATGCTGATGTGGCCCTCAGTGAAAATGAGTGTGACACCCCTGTTTTCTAAATTTCTAAATCAGAGGTTTATGATTTCTAAACCCCTGATTTAGAACCAACATGCGGCAACGCTAGTTCACAAGAGCTATAAAACAGGCTAAAACAGCTAACTGGTGCTAGCTGAGGTAAGGTGGGCATCTTCCAGGCAGGTGCCAGGATGCTTGTTCTGCCCAACAGCTGTGAAAATTAGGCTTCAAACTGGTTCTTTAGAAAACCCGTGGGTGATGTCACGGAGGGTTTGTCCAGTTCTTTTTATACAGTCTGTGTGCAGCAGGTGGACGCTCTCTCTCACTCACTTCTTTTTCTTATCGGCTCCACCTGCCTTTTATCTGGGGGTCCTGGTCAAACAGAAAACTAACCCCTTAAATTACAACCAAAGCTAATATGAATTTATTTATTTATTTATTTATTTTTTGTGTGTGATGGGACGAAAGAGTCTGCAGGAGGATGGCGAGATCTGCCGAGGCCCCCACCAACATATTTAAGATATTTCAGTTTGAACTGAAGCGGTGAGCTGATTCAATGATTAACAGTTTATTTTCATGATGTCAGGATTCAAATAAATACCCACCGCTTTCTCCTTTTTTTTTTTTTAATCATGAGAAAGTCCCAAAGGAAACCAGGTCACTGACCCCACGAAATCCCCCAACTGTTGAGAATAAAAGTTACCACAAGAATTATACTTTTGTTTTAACTGCCCTGTCGATTTAATCTTTCCTTTACAGTCAGGAGGCAAGAACAGGTGACTTATTAGGTGTGATTCACTGAGAAGTAATGAGACAAGAAGCTGTTGCATCATGGGACTGGCAGGAAAAAAAAAGAAAAATAAGATTCCAAGAAGGACGAGGAAGCGGTGTCTGTCGTATGAAAGGAAAGGAAATATGAAATATGGGACAAAAGACGGAGGTGTCGACGGGGAGATAAAAATCGAACATCAACTGCGGGGATTGCCGCAGGTGTGGGCGTGAACTTCTGAACTCCGGCTGAACTGATCTGTTTTAAACCCGGCAGGTGCAGGAGTCAAACCGAGTTCAAGGAACAAGCGCAGACCTGCTAACTGAGCTCTGGTTTTTGCTCCTGCGAGGACCCGTAGATGACGAAGCTTTCCAAGCAGGTGGCCGATCCACCAGACCCCCGAAACCGACCCGAAAGAGAAACCAGAAGAGCAAAAAAACCTCGGAAAGACGACAACACGAGGACGCAGCGGAAAACACGTGCAGTACAGTAGCTCGAACAGAGAGAGAAAAAAACCCAACAGCTTTTCATGTGAAGTCACTCCAAGAGTTTCTCCTGCTCTTATATGAAACAGACATGAACTGACATGAAAGCAACTGTGAGCAATCATCTCACGGTCGTCAGAGCGTTTCATACGTACGAAAGAAAATGGAGTTGTTCCCTCGATTCCAACGACAGAGGAGCTAAACGCTGCAACTCAACTCTTTAAAGAAAAAAAAAAAAGAGAAACAAGGTCACATAAATAAATAAATGAGATTAAAAAGAAAAAAACAAACAATCCTTGCAGGTGCGCCACGCTGCATGCACCAGATGAGATTTTCAGAATAAAAGCCCCTATGCCAGAATGCTACATGTCATAAATGATCTTTCAGTGTCAAAATAAAACATTCATGGGGTCATTATTGTGGACGACAAAAACCTTATCAGTTATTAAAAAAATAAAAATCTAGTGACAACAGATGATAAAATGACATTTAGAAAATACGATGCAATAATGAGGAGTTAAACTCTAGGGTCCGCCCACAGGCGCGGAGGTGACATTACATTTACTTTTGTAAATGCTCATTTCCTCTTCCATTATTACTTTCAGTCTCTCCATCTTTGAGCTGTGGCTCTGACAGCTGTCCTCGCTGTCATGTGACCTGGTACCATGAGAGACAACTGGGACGACGCATCGTCTCTGGATGGGAGTCCAGAGCTGCTCTGGTTTTGGTTTCTGCTGCTTTAGTGGAAGACACAAGGATGTGACCTAATTTAAAGATGTATTTTTCCCTTCTGCTACAACACGTACTAAAACGATGCGGCTTAGATCTTTAAAATCTCCAAACTGGTAAAATGTGACGTCGACTGGAGTCGACGCCAGTTTGTGGCATCTTATTTTGAAAACCAACCCTGATGTCAGATTTATTGTATCGCTGGCGACAGGTAACTTTGTTATTTAAAGAAAACAGATTTCCATCAGTGGCGTTTTTTTCATCATGATCGACGGCGTAAGCGGATCTGTGGCTGATATTACATCACAGGTGAAAGGTCGACGGCGGCTCTCTGCCATCCCATTAAAAGGAAACACGATCGTATCGTCAATAATCTCACATTTTACATCAACACAAGACAGGACTCTCGAGAGGGAGCCAGATGTATTCCCGATCAATAAATCTGACCGATAAGCCCGGCTGAAGGATATCAGCAGGGAGTTGAGAGCAGCGCCGATCAATAAAAGCAACTGGGTCGTTCTCACTCTGATATTCTGTTTCAAGTCAGTTTAAAAGTCAAATATCTGTATTTCTACGGATTCCCTGCGGTTTCAGATTTCACAGGAACTACAGAGAAGAGAAACGACTCCGGGATCAATGACCCATCAGGACGATGGGCAGGAAGGGAGGAAGCTGGACAAGACAGCAGGAGGGTGAATCGTTAGAGAGAGAGGGATGAATGAAGAGAAGAGAAGAGTAAAGAAATAAGCAGAACATGGAGACTGAGAAAAAAGTGGGTTATTTTCTTTCATAAAACTTTTCCTGTGCCCATGTATGGAGCTAAATCAGGGTCAAATGTTTTGTAACTTAAAAACAAAAATCTGAAACTGAAAGTTGAAGTTTTGATGTTGAACTTTGGGCTCTTATTTTTTTTTACTTACAAATTTCTTATTTTAAAATTTCAGATTTTTTTTTCAGGTTCAAATCTTTTTTTCACTTTTGAATCTTTTTTTTACAGATTCAGATCTTTTTTTTTCACTTTTGAATCTTTTTTTTTAAGGTTCAGATCTTTTTTTTTTCACTTTTGAATCTTTTTTTTTAAGGTTCAGATCTTTTTTTTTTCACTTTTGAATCTTTTTTTAAAGGTTCAGATATTTTTTTTTCTTTTTTTTTTTTTTTTTTTCAGGCAGCACGGTGGCTTAGTGGTTAGCACTGTTGCCTCACAGCTAGAAGGTTCCTGGTTCGAACCTCGGCAGGGGTGGTCCTGGATTGAACCTTGGGGCCTTTCTGTGTGGAGTTTGCATGTTCTCCCCGTGCTTGTGTGGGTTTCCTCCGGGTACTCCGGTTTCCTCCCACAGTCCAAAGACATGCATGTCAGGTTAATTGATAATTCTAAATTGCCCGTAGGAGTGAATGTGAGTGTGAATGGTTGTTTGTCTGTATGTGTGGCCCTGCGATGGACTGGCGACCTGTCCAGGGTGAACCCCTGCCTTTCGCCCGTAGACGGCTGGGATAGACTCCAGCAGATCCCCGTGACCCTTCAGAGGATGGAATGGGTATAGAAAATGGATGGATGGATGGATATTTTTTTTTCACTTTTGAATCTTTTTTTTTCAGGTTCAGATCTTTTTTTTTTCACATTTGAATCTTCTTTTTTCAGGTTCAAATCTTTTTTTTACTTTCGAAACTTTTTTTTTTCAGGTTCAGACCTTTTTTTTCACTTTTGAATCTTTTTTTTCCAGGTTCAGACTTTTGACCCTGATCTAACGCGGGGGGCGGGACATCATGATTGACAGGGCTGAGAACCTTTCTCAAACACGTTGCCTTCAGGGACCGTTGTACAGTTAACCGTCGAACAAATGATTTCTTCATCCCACTTTCACTTGGTTAACAGTGAAATCACAACATACATTTATGCAGCTGCTTAGATCGGACCAATTACAGTATAAACAGGAATATTACGAGGTGTTTAGGTTATGACGTGTAGCACTGAACACATCTCTTAGCTTTATCACAAATTTCATCCAACGTCGGATAAAACAATCATCAATGCCGCTCCACATACCATCTGCATGCGCAGAGTTTGAGATACACAGCGGGCACAGACCGCGATGTCACCAGATGTGTAATCAGTGTCGATCACGGTTTCAAAGCCTCAGCTGGTCTGATCTACAAACCACCACAGAAATATACCAACACCTAAATTAAACCTTGAAAACAAACGCACTAAAGTCAGGAAAACAAAAACAAGAGCATTAAAAGATAAAACACAGGCATTTTATCGCAAAATGCATCTCCACCTAGTTTACCCACAATGCACCGCGGCCACTCGAGAAGCGATTTTTTTATTCATTTTATTAATTTATTAGATTTTTTCAAAAAAGCAACCATCAACAAATCTGTCAGTTTTTACTCTACAGAGCAGTTTTACTCTACCAGCTTTGAGCAGAACCGCTGTTCAATAACCGCATGTAGAAGTGGGACGTTTTTAAGTGTTAACCAGAGTTGTTGAACATCAAAATCAGGAAAGATCATCTTTTTATACTGCAGTTGGTCCGATCTAAGCAGCTGCATAAATGTACGGCGGGTTTTCACTGTTTACTGTTCGACGGTTAACTGTACAACGGTCCCTGAAGGCAACGTGTTTGAGAAAGGTTCTCAGCCTTGTCAATCATGATGTCCCGCCCCTCGAGTTAGATCAGGGTCAAAAGTCTGAACCTGAAAATAAAAAAAATTCTGAGAGTGAAAAAAATATTTGAAAAAACAAGAAATTTGTAAGTGAAATTACAAAACTTTTGACCCTGATTTAGCTCCGTACCCTCGTAGACCTCAAACGTCCGGTGGACTAAAAGTCTCTTGAGTTTCAGGAAAACTCAGCCGTTGGGTATTTCGTATTTTAAAGCATTTTATCGTATTTTAGCTCAGCCCATGAGACGAAGACTCGCTCTTGTTTCATCTCTTGCTCGTTCATTTTCCTCCGTCGTTTGTTTCTCGAGTCTTCCGGTCTGTTCTGCCACGACGTCCAATGAATTAGCTTCGATGAGGCGCGACGAAGTGACCCGTAGCGTCGCAGGAGACCCGAGAGCGAGTCAGCGCTGACTGAAAGAAGCCAGTTAGCCTTAAAATTAAAGTGAAGCTGATCCTTTAACAAGAAGAAACTTGTTTGTGATGCTTTTGTCTCCTTGTCACGTCCAAGCGATGACCTGCGTTGATTTCTGACATCATAGTTCCTGGTAAAACATCAGCATGTGATGCTGCTGGAAAACAGGCTCGGCTGGAAAATGTGTCAAAATACCCGCATACGCTCGGACTTCTGATTTAATACTACCGGAGATAAAAATTCTATTTTTTTTTTTTCAAAAACAAAAGTCCCTTCCTCGTATTCACTTCCTCCCTCATGACTGCAGCCGCTTATTTATCTTATTTATACCTTTATGGAAATGTTATATTTAGGGCTGGGCAACGATTCAAATTTTTTTATCGCGATTGATCGCATGTTTTTCCTGATTAATCACGATTAATTGCATTAGTATACGGAAAATCAAATAATTAATTCAAAAGTAGTGTTAAGTGCATTTTTATTAAAATGTTCTGCTTCTATATGAACTAAAGTGCCATAACATTTGTTGTTCAAACACTTTTAACATCAGCACTTGTCAGTAACACATATTTAGTGTAAATCTCATCTTAAAAATTTAAAATAAAGCTAATGCCACTGCCAGGGCGTTAATGTCATCCTGTTTTTATATGAAAAATAAAAAAAGTCTACCAACAAAATCCTGAGCCACAATCAGAACATTAAAACAGGTAATTTCTGAGGTAACAGCAGAAACTTTTAACGGGGAGTTCAACTTGTCAGTTGTTACAAATAACCTTGTTTCTGTTGAATCCTCCGTCTGGGAGAACTTTAAAATGAAAATGTCCATGTTAAAGTTCTGTAACTTTACCAATCTGTATATTATTCGTTCTTTCCATTTTTAATTGTCGATCAAAAATTAAAAATATTAAAAAGTGAAATTTTATTTTGTTTTTCATTTTTTTAATCTAACTGAAAAAAAAAACCCGAAAAAAAAATGCTTGTTTATTTCAATATATTTCAACTTTAGACTTGGATCAAAAATACAAAATGAAAAAAAAAGGGCTATGGGACTGAATTTGTTTTAATAATGTTTTAATATTTAATTGTCTGGTTTACGTGACCCTGAAATGTCTTTGTTCAGTTCAGGTATCATGGCGGCGCTGGAATCACATACTGTAATATTTGCAATATTGTGTAAATCTGAAGAAAACTCAGCTCATATATAGATAAACCAAAGCCTCTCCAGTATTGCCCGTCCGTTGCTTAATAAGTTATTGATCAAACTACCGTATTGACCCAAATACAGGACGATATTTTAATCTAGAAGTCATATTCTCAAACAATGGTGGTCGTTTTATAATAAAGGATTCTTTCCATTTTCAATTGTCAATCAAAAATTTAAAAAAATTAAAAAGTGACATTATATTATGTTTTTCGTTTTTTAATCTACTAAAAAAAAAAAAACGGGAAAAAAATGCCTGTTTTGTTTATATTTCAATTTGAGACTTGGATCAAAAATACGAAATGAAAAAACGGGCCACAAACCTTATTAATTTAATAATGGAGGACTGGACTTTCTGTTGTCATTACACATCTGTGCCACTAGATGGAGCTGCACTGCAGTAACCAGCTAGAGAACAGCAGGACAGTGAACACATGGAGCAGATCTGATGGAACATGGAGGAATGACCACAAAGTTTTGTTGCAGTCCAGAATTTTATTTTTTATTTTAGACAGAATTGTTAATATTGCTACCTGAGTTGCTACCTGAACTGTAAAGTTCACGAATTTTTACCGTTCTCCATGTCTGTTTTAGTTTTTCCAAATGCCAATTATCTTCCGGTTCTGCAGCAGCCAGTAACAGACTTTTCAAAACAAAAGCATCCATTAAGGCGCGATAAAATAAATGTCGCCGTCAATGAATTAATGCCTCAACGCGATAATAGCGCGTTAACTTGCCCAGCCTTAGTTATTTTTAAGTGCGTATCCGAGCTTCTTCGGCTAAAAGCCCCCAGTGAGCACCGGTACCAACCTGAAACACCATCCAAACCCCAGGCAGCTGTATGGGAATGTAACAGCAACACCAGAACGTCCACTTTAGAGCTCTGGCTGGTTTCACCGCTTCAAGCGAACCAAGCGTACGAGGTGTCGCCTGAAAGCGAAGGCTCCGCTGGTCGCGGACGCGCCCGCCTCATCACCGTGCAGCGAAAACTCGGTGAGCGAGCGGCCACAGAGTCGAACTGAACTCCATATTTCCGCTGCCTGGATGGGAAAATGTATAGAGGTCTGAGTGAACTTTCCAAATGAGTCAACGACAGTTGGACCTGGATGGAATGAATAACCGTAGCGATATATCAGAGAAATATAATTAGTTTTCCAGTCTGGCACCCGAGAAAGGTCAGCTGGCATCTATGGAGCCAAAACGTCCCTTAAATAGTTCGCTTGCTTTTTCGTTATAGCATCTGTAAAACCTTTTTTAAAGCGTCTACCTTTGCACAGTATGGAGCCCCGTTTGGGCCATAATTCAATGAATAAATGAGTCTATTATTATGAAATACAGGCGTTTATTATTATGAAATACGTATCCATTATTATGAAATGTTTCCCATTGTTATGGAAAAAATATAATTATTATGAAATATATTTTCATTATTATTTAATCTTAGTTTAATGCATAATAGTTTATTTCAGAATGGCTTTTTTTTTATCTAAGAATACGTTTTTATATAATGGCTTCCCTTTTCATAAGAATGAGTTTTTACATAATAATGACATTTTGCCAGTGGGCGGGGCCAGTGGTTGACCTGCACGCTCATTGGCTGATCCTTCTCCATTCTACGCTCTGACATCGACTAGTTTTGGCCGTGAGGTCCCGTTAGCAGCGGGCCGTGGCGTCATCAAGGTGTGCTCCTAGTCCGATTGTAGCTATGGCAGCTTGGACTGAGCTACGGGAAACCTTGACCAGGTTAGCAGACAATATCGAAAATGATAATTTATCAGGCGATACTATTTTGACCCGATTAGATGATTCACTGTTCTGTTGCTTATGCCTGAATGAAAGAGCAGCCAATCGCATAAATGGCTACGCCCTCTCTGCTGTGATTGACACACAAATCATTCTTAGGAAAAACAAAGCCATTATTATGTAAAAGCTAATTCTTATGAAAAATGAAACCATAATCATAATAATGGGAAATATTTTATAATAATAGACTCATTTATTCATTGAATTATGACCCAAACAGGGTTCCATAGCACAGTTACTTTACTAAATGAATACTTTACTAGATGAATTATCCTGTTATCTTGTGACTCAAAGGCGGTTTTATCTTCCGTAGTAATCGCTAATGTCTCAGCTTCCCTTTGAGATGAAGATTTCATGGACGGGCCTTGTAGCTGTGAAGATGTTCTCAAGGTATTCTGGGTAAAGTCATTTCGAAAAGGAGGCGGAAAACGCAGGCCTCTCGATGAAGGTTGGACAGAAGATGGCAAACCCAGGAAGGATAGGAAGTAGAGGTCTTCACGGGTCCACTTTCATGGACCCGAACCCGAATGGACCTGTGAAAATTTGACCCGAAACCGACCCGACCCGAGTCTTTAGGTTCCGACCATGAACCGAACCGAGTTACCCGAATAGAACCGAGACAATCCAGCCCATAGTTGCTCATGTTAAAAGTTGTCTAGCGTTGAATAAAACTTGATTTTCTTACCTAAAGTTGTCTTCTTCTACCGGTTCAGTTGCTACATAGGCTACGTGATGTAAACAACAATAAATCCACGTCGTTATTTTCTTTGTGGATACAGATGCTATTGGTAGCAACTGCTAACGCTAATAGCCTACACCGGTCAGGACGTGTCGTAAATATGTTCTCTCATCCAGTGTTGTCATGTTGGTGATCCGTTTGTGCTTTACAGCTGCCGAGCAAACCGCTAATAACACGCTAATAACACGCTAATAACACGCTAATAACACGCTACGGCAACACGATTGTTTCATGACAAACACGTTAATGAATAATTAATTAAACTGCCCCGAGTCCTGACATTAGCTGCCACCGCCAATATCTTTAACTCTCTGGAGTAAACGTGGACCCAGCCTGTCAGAGAGCACCGACCGGACCCGAGACTAACTGTACCGATTCAGACCCGAACCCAGAGTCACGTCTTTTGAATGGACCCGAGACCCGATTCGGGTTGAGTCGGAACCTCGGGTTTTTGGATTGTCGAGTTGTTCCGAAGACCTCTAATAGGAAGAGGAGTTGAGAAACTGCTAAAAAAAAGAGGGATGGAAAGTTTGGTCTAATTAAGGAGAGGGAAGAGGAAAAATGAAAGGAAAAGAAACGCGTGAGAACCAGGACTCGGGCGGAGGGAGAGAAATAAAAGAGGAAGGCTGAAAAGGAGGAACAACAGGAGACGGGGGAGGAACAGGAGGAGTGAAGGAGATGTGACGGGGTTAGCGTTGACCTCCTCCATCAACCCATTAACATCTAAATTGTTAAGAAAAACTCCGTGTCTTTATCAGCGCCATCGCGTGCTCCGATATTTTGACTGCACTTGCCCTCTGGTTCTGGGTTCTTATCTGTTTTTAGGAAGAACAATGGCTTCTTTCAGTCGGCCCTCACGCCAGGACCGCCGCTCCTTTTTCCTCCCGTCTTCCCTCCATCCCTGGAATGCATATTTCCGACCACAGGGTCTGAAATGGAGCTGGAGGGGACCTAATTATTATGGAAAAGAGAACAAGACGGGGAGCGAGGGAGGAAGAAGAGATAGCGGGGGGGGGGGGGGGGGGGGGGAGAAAGAGACAAACGTTGAGGCGAGGAGACGACGAGAAGAGCACGACTGTTGCTGATTAGAAGAGCAGAGGGAAAAAAAAATCCCATGTTGTCCTTTAAGAGTTGGAAGGCAAATGGGCCATATCCCAGCATGCACTGGGCAAGAACAGAAACAACTTGGGTTCCGATCCAACAGAGCTTGTTCAGTTTAGCGTAATTCACAACAAAAAGCACAAAATTACCTAGTTGAGGCTGGGAAAGGTCTTGAAATCAGACTAAACCAGAGGTTGGCAACTTTTACTATCAAAAGAGCCATTTTCTGTCCTTCTCCCCTAAATAAAATTCATCAGGAGACGCAAAGCGTATTTGACCCGTAAAATGAAATGAAATGAAAAATACTTTATTTATCCCATAAAGGGAAATTCAATACTGTAGCAAGGGCTCTCAATAATAATAAAATTACAGCAATTATAATAATAATATTAATTGATAATAATATTAATTGATAATAATAATAATAATAATAATAGGTTTTATGTCTTGTTGTGGAGGCTGATGGCTGCTGGCAGGAATGATCTTCTGTAGAAGCCTCTCACTGAACTGCAAGATGAAGATAACACAGTGTATGAAGTTTTATATACAGTGATCCCTCACCAATTCACGCTTTAAGTTCCACAGTTTTAGTTATTCACGGATTTTTTTTTCAGAAATATATAATATCAAAATAAAAATCAAGAAAAAATTGCGGAAACATCACAGGATGTTGTGCACGTTCTCTCACAACAAACAAATGCTGTGAGCCAGCCTGGCCCCTTTAAGAAGGTGGCCTTATGGGTAATGTAGTGTGTGTGTCGTGGGACTGCGGAATGAAAACGGGGTTAGATTAAAGAGCAGTTTGTTTACTACGGTTCAGAGACCAGAGGCTGTGAAGGTAACAGAAAGACCACAGTTGAGCCTTTGTCTTGTTTCGCTACTTTTTTGCGGTTTTTAAACATATTTTAAACACATTATTTAGGTTCGGGGGAGTACGGGCAGTCGGGGCCCCATTAGGGGGGTTCCAAACGTGTCGCTGCAGTGTCTATGGAGGTTTCAGGTTGTGTCATTGATATGGATCGATATTAGCCGTGTCTCGGGGGTCCCTTAACACACAAGGCAGTGACAGCTAGAGGGGGCCCTATGTGGGGGGTTTCCTACGTATCGTCGTTGCCCTGATCCCGTTGCCCTAGGCAGTTGCCTAGTATGCCGACCCCGTTGCGGCGTCTCTGTTCATGACGCAGCGCTCGAAGCTACGGAGAAATCCTGCAGCGGTATCTTGTCAAACTCAACAACCACAGACTCTGAGATCACACGAAGCAACGCCAGACACACGTGCGTTTAGGCCGCTGACGTAAAGGCCGCGGCGCGAGTATGAAAGTTAACGTGCAGGAAGCCGTGGCTCTCGTTAAAGCTGGACGGCCTCGCTGTTGTCGTACGAAGCTCCTGGAGCGGTTTCAACAGAGCTGGTTAAAACCCATCTGTGCCGTAAAGGGGCAGGACGAGGTCTCTGATGTGGAGGTCCGGCGGCGCAGATGTACCTCCAGAGTGGAAAGTCGGATCATTAAAGCGCCGCTCCGTTGGGTGGGACGAGTCGCCAGAATGGAAGATTCCAGGATACCCAGAGCTGTTTTTTCTACCACCAACTTAGCAGTGGAAAGAGGACGGCTGGCAGGTCCGGACGCTCGAGCAGAACCTCAAGGCTTTTAAAACGATCCGCTGGGAAAGTAGCGCCGGTGTGAATGTGACGTGACGTGACGCGACGTGATGTAACACTTTATAAAAAGACACATAACCTTTTTTTTCCCCTAATCGTCTGATTGACATCAGACAATCAATTAATGTCCGTCATCGTCCAAACAGTTCCTCCAGATCTGTCTGGAGCAACGGACCAAAACTAACGTCAACTACTGTGAGAAGCTTCTGGAAGGAAACCCAGAACATTTGACTGAAGGCAGACGGTTTAAAGGCAACGACACCAGACACTGAGGAGATGGATGGAAACTTCTGACTTTGAAGAAAGTCGTAAAAACAGAAATCTCTAAAAAAGAAAATCTTTCTGTCATTATTCTGGCATTTTAGCAAATAGAAATAATTGAGGTCGTTGTAACCGACCCAAAACGGGAAAAGTTTAGTCTGATTTAAAGTCAGACAGGGAGGAAAAAAAAGGTCTTTTAGAGTCTGTCTTTATTGAAGTGTTTGTTTTTCACATTTGTAACATTGTTATCAGTTTGGTTCAGATAACGTCGTTTATTTAATTCTTTACGTTCAGGCTCTGGGAAGAACAATCAGGGAGTCGGTGGAGGCTGCTGAGAGAGGCGGTCCCTGGCTGTAAAACAAAATGAGGGGTCCCACCTGGGCCCCACCTGGGCCCCACCTGTAGCAGCTGTAGCATGTGGAGGTGGTCCGAACAGACTGGGGGACACCTGAGATGACAGATGTTGCTCATCGGACCTCTGGAGCTGTGACGCCTGATGGCAAAGCTTTTTGACTTCAGCTTAACTCTGCAAAACTCACTTTCTCGCCTCGTCTTTACCTCCTATAACGTCACCCGCAGGGTTATAATAGTTTTGGATTTTCCATTAGTTTTAGTGTTTAGTTTAGTTTTTCAAATTCAGTTAGTTTTAATTCGTTTTTAGAGCAGTTTTGCTACTTTTTATTCGTTTTTGTTTTTGAAATACTTAGTTTTAATTTAGTTTTTATTGGTTTCAGTGTTAATTTTATTTTTATTGTGTAAATCAGGGTTGTAATTTTGGTTGGAGTGAAGCACTGAACTTTTTGAAGGCTATCGAATCACATAGTCGTGTTTACATTCTCGTCTCAATAAACATATTTATCAATGCATCTTCCCTCTTGTGGTGTTCCTGCGTATTTACTGACCAGCAGCTATCTGGTCTCCATGGAAACAGTCCATTATAGTTGCTGTTTTCTCCCGTTCCTTCCCAACGCTGACTGGCCTGCAGCTGTAGCTTCTCTTTCCAGGGGGCTAGCTTAGGCTAGCTTATCCAGGTAGTCTTGGTTAGCCTTCTTTCCAGGGGGCTAGCTTAGGCTAGCTTATCCAGCTAGTCTTGGTTAGCCTTCTTTCCAGGGGGCTAGCTTAGGCTAGCTTATCCAGCTAGTCTTGGTTAGCCTTCTTTCCAGGGGGCTAGCTTAGGCTAGCTTATCCAGCTAGTCTTGGTTAGCCTTCTTTCCAGGGGGCTAGCTTAGGCTTGCTTATCCAGCTAGTCTTGGTTAGCCTTCTTTCCAGGGGGCTAGCTTAGGCTAGCTTATCCAGCTAGTCTTGGTTAGCCTTCTTTCCAGGGGGCTAGCTTAGGCTAGCTTATCCAGCTAGTCTTGGTTAGCCTTCTTTCCAGGGGGCTAGCTTAGGCTAGCTTATCCAGCTAGTCTTGGTTAGCCTTCTTTCCAGGGGGCTAGCTTAGGCTAGTTTATCCAGCTAGTCTTGGTTAGCCTTCTTGTGTGAGCTTTTCAAATGGACTTTCAGATTCGTGGGTTTTTTTCTCCTTCAGAAGTATTCCACACATTGTATCACCTGCTTCTACAACAAGACACTTATTTTTATCGTTAACAGTCATAGTCAAAGAAATCCCAAATAGGACTGAGACGCTTTCTACCAACTTTTGCCGCAGCCATCACTGCTGATCACTTTTTTTTTTTTTTTTTTTTTGCGGTTGTTGTTGTACGGCGGAGCGAAGTTAATAGATTTCAAACGTTTATGAGGAAAAAAAATTACAAACACGAAAACGAAGGATGTTCTTGACATTATTATAGTTAATTTTAGTTCATTTTATAAACACATAATACAGTTTCAGTTAGTTATCCTTTTTTTTATTTTATTTTAGTTAACGAAAATGTTTTCGTTATATTGTTTGTTTTCATTAACGATAATAACCTTGGTCACCCACAGGTTTTCATCCTAAACGAGTGCTGTCAGAGGTGAAATTGAGGACGACACAGAGGTCTGCCTGTACGTTAGCCTGCCTTCGCCGGGGGATGGACGCATCAGAGTCCTTCAACCGAGCAGCTGTGGACCTGCCGGCTGACATCCGTAGAAAGAACTGCCCGTTTCAAATTCTGGTGACAACATCAGAAATGGCCGCTGTGTTTAGCTGTTTAGCTGTCGCTTGGTTGGCACAAACGTAGCTTCGTCCTCACAGTAGTTCAGTTCATCCTTCCATCAAAATACATGATAGGGTTGGGCACCAAAAAACGATTCCAAGTAGGAATTGGTTCCTAACGTCCAGTTCTGGAATCGTTTAGAAGATTTTTGAATTTCGATTCCTAAATGTCCGCGCTATTTTTTTTGTTGTTGGTGTTTGTTTTGTTTTGATTTACTGCACTAGTTTGTTGATGTTAATCTGCCCGGCGTACTCAACTCTGCGCTGGTGTCAAACGTCACGTCCGTCACCGATGGGACTTCACTCGCCACAACATGGATCCCAAGAGACGTCGCTCTTGACTAATATGGCATATGAGTGTACCGTATTTAATTGACCTTTCAGTAAGCACCGCCCCCTTCCTAGTTACTGTTGCTAGGTCAGACAATCTTGTTCCTCCGTTAAGGACTGTTAATCCGCTATTTTTCTGATGTGTACCATCAGTGTTAATATTATACTAGAATAACTCCATGGTGATATATTTCTGCAACAGTGACTCGAGGTGTCCAGAACGTTTGGAGGGACATTTTTATTCTCTTTAACAAGCCGAACAAACAACGTGACACCCCATTCACGTTGGCTGCGAGGAGTTAAATGACAATGGAGCAAACACACGAGTGTCACAGAAAAGTAACAGCTGATGTGGTGAAAAGGCTCCTCCCCTTCTCAGTTTGTTTAAAGAAAAAATTCTACTGTTAGATAAGTCGCGATCTGTTGACCTACACATCAAAGAATCGGAATCGAGAATCGTTTTGAACAGAAATAGAATCAGAATCATTAAAATCCAAACGAAACCTAACCCTACCCAGAGATGACATGTGATGTTTAATTTTGATCCTAACTCACCAACCGTACTAGCGCTCTCACTCATGGTGCAGTACAACCTCCACCTACACCAAAACTGATTATTGATCGGTTATGTTGTTACAGTCAGCGCGTTTCAGTGATTGAACTTTGGTTTATTCGAGTTTCTGGTGTGGGGTGGAAGTTGAGCAGTTTATTCTTCATTATGTTCCGAAATAATTTGTTGACGTCACCACCGCTGTCCAGGGTGCTGAACTGGAGGTCGTCCTGGGTATTTATAAGTCCTGCCAGCAGTCAGGAATCAACGGGGACAAATACCTGGTTATCTGCATTGAATAACCAGTCAATTATATTGATCTCAGCTAAAAAAAAAAAAAAACTTCCAGGCTTTGGCATCACACTTTCTTTTCTCTTTCACCCTCTTTTCTCTCGAGCTGCAACTGACGCTTTTCGACAGTTGGGTTCAGCTCTTTTTTTTTCAGGTCAACCAAACATTCAAAACTGAAACCTCACAGCGCCTGATTTCTGTCAACATCAGAAAACAATAGAAGATCTGATCCAGATTCCTGCAAGTATCGGTTTGACTACCGTTCAGAAATCCACAGTTCCACTTCTTCTATTTATTTTTAAAGAGATAAATATGTGTTGGAATATATTGATACTGTCACATTTTTGGCTGGCGAGCACGACGAGTTTCAAGTGGGTTCATGTCCCAGATCTCTGCTGATGCCAAAGGAAATTAAAGGGGGGGGGGGGGGGGGGGGGGGCTTAACACGCCGGAAAGTTGAGGAATGACTCATAATCATCCTTTAAACTTCTGGGATGAAGCACAAAGCAGTGTGACACCACAACTATAAAGGGCTAAGCCCTTTGTTCTCTTTTTTTTTTTTTTTTTTAATCCACACATACATTTGTGCAAAAGTTTGTGTGTCGTCTGTTTTGTGTGTTGCTGTTTATAAAAACAAAGTCAAAAAGGACAAAAAAAATCATGTGGGCAACACTAAGTTCACTCAGGAGTTTGATTAGGATGATTAGCAGCTCCTGGTGGCAACAAACCTCTTAAAGCAGTTAGGAGGCACTTAACTATTATACATTATTATTATTATTATTATTGCAGATTTCTTTTTTGTCAGTCGCTCTATGAAGCAATACCACTTCTCACCACAAGGGGGCAAACAGATCTGCAGCTCTGACGAAAGAGCCACTGACAATACTGCGCTAATAAATGTGGACCAGCCCGTATGACCGGTAACACCTCTGATGTAGAGGTCTTCACCGGTCCACTTTCATGGAACCGAACCCGAATGGACCCGTGAAAATTTGACCTGAAACTGACCCGACCCGAGTCTTTAGTTTCCAACCACGAACTGAACCGAGTTACCCGAATAGAACCGAGACAATCCAGCCCATAGTTGCTCATGTTAAAGTTGTCTAGCGTTGAATAAAACTTGATTTTCTTACCTAAAGTTGTCTTCTTCTACCGGTTCAGTTGCTACATAGGCTACGTGATGTAAACAACAATAAATCCACGTTGTTATTTTCTTTGTGGATACAGATGCTATTGGTAGCAACTGCTAATGCTAATAGCTACACTAGTCGTGAACATATTCTCTCATCCAACGTTGTCATGTTGGTGATCCGTTGTGCTTTACAGCTGCTGGACAAACTGCTAATAACACGCTACGGAAACACGATTAATGAAAAATTAATTAAACTGGCCCGAGTCCTGACATTGGCTGCCACCACCAATATCTTTACCTCTCTGGAGTAAACGTGGACCCAGCCTGTCAGAGAGCACCGACCGGACCAGAGACTAACTGTACCGATTCAGACCCGAACCCAGAGTCACGTCTTTTGAATGGACCCGAGACCCGATTCGGGTCGGAACCTCGGTTGTTCTGAAGACCTCTACTGTGATGTGATAGCTGCCCTCATGTGGTCAGACGTGGTATTACTACATAGTGTGGCTTTAAATAAGTAACAGCACAATGAAAGCATGTTCTTGCTCATCTGAGGTTGTATTTGCCCGTTACGAACTTTTTATAAATTATGCTTTTACGTACAGATAAAACCACCAACTGACTGCTCAAAGCTAATCAATGGGTTTGTCTCTGCAAAACATAAAGCCATTATCTTACAATGGGATTGGATTTTAATCACATGGTACTGTTTCACCTAAAGGTAATTTAAAACTTTGTATAAATGCACTGCCACACAGATTCAAAGTCAAAGATGCTGCATTGAGAGCATGTCAGACGCACACGTTCGTCAGTGGAGGGGGCGTAAGTTTGAACGCTAATTAAGAAAAACTAATGTGCAAACAAACGTCAACACTGTCCCCCGCTCCCTCTGTGGAGCGACTGTTCATGCAGGTTAACAGTTGGCTCTGATCGGCTCGTATGTGCAATTTGTTAAAAGTGTGATGGTGGAAATTCACAGAAAGGCTGGAATGAAGATGTTTGATGCAAAAAGAGAAAAGTCCACAGATGATAGAAAGGTGAGGTCACAGAGTAACTGGCCCACTGGGGGATCCAGACTCAGCTAACGACGTTAGCACACCGCTGAAATCCAGTCCAGTGTCGCTCTGAGGGAAGGATGCTTTACGGACGTTTGCTGGTTTTAAAACAATCAACGTCCCAGTTTGCTCCCAGTCTCTGTAGAAAGACAAACAGGACTGTGGTTCCGTCCTCGGAGACTCTCTGATCTCAGTAGTTTTCCACAATCAAATCAGAGATGTAATTAAAGATGGAGAGAAGCAACAGCGTGCCGAGAAAGAAAGAAAAGCTTTTCCAGTGACTCGCGTTTACATGTTTGACCAGCATTAAAGCCCGACGGGGAGTTAGTTTTATTTACCGCAGCCAAACGCATTAAAATGAGTTTTTCCTTCCATTAATTCTGATCGAACCTGAACAGAAGCTATCGTCCTCCTGCAGTGGTCGCAGGTTCGATTCCCGACCTGTGAGCCTTTCTCCTTCTCTACTGGAGATCACTGCAGTCACAAAAAAAAAAAAAGGAAAAGCTGTTTCTGGTGTCGCCATCAAAATTAGATTTGTAACGGGTAACATCGGAGTTAAAACGAGAACAACCACGGCAACAGACAGCCAATCAGAGCACAGCACAACATGACTGCACTATCGGGTCTTCAGAACTGAGAAGATTAGACAGCGTCAAGCACCAAGGTGCTAAAAATGAGACTCCTAATCATATATGCCCTTGACGCTTTATATTATTTCTAGGGCTGGGCAACAATTAAAAAATTTTAATCACGATTAATCGCATTATTTCCCCGATTAATCATGATTAATCGCATTGTATAAGCAAAATCAAATAATGAATTCAAAAGTAGTGTAAAGGTCCCTTTTAGGCTACTGCTGCTATAAGAACTAAAGTGCCATAACATTCATTGTTTAAACACTTTTAACATCAGCACTTGTCAGTAACACATATTTAGTGTAAATCTCATCTTAAAAATGTTAAAATAAAATAAAGCTTATTGCCACTGCCAGGACATTAATGTCATCCTGTTTTTATAAAAAATAAAAAAAAGTCTACACACAAAATCCAACAAAATGATTGTGTCTCAGCACAATCAGAACATTAAAACAGGTAATTTCTGAGGTAACAGCAGAAACTTTTAACGGGGAGTTCAACTTGTCAGTTGTTACAAATAACCTTGTTTCTGTTGAATCCTCCGTCTGGGAGAACTTTAAAATGAAAATGTCCATGTTAAAGTTCAGGAACTTTACCAATCCGTGTATCAATCGTTCTTTCCATTTTCAATTGTCAATCAAAAATTAAAAAAAAAAATAAAAAGTGACATCTTATTACGTTTTTAGTTTTTTAATCTAACACAAAAAAAAACAAAAAAATGCCTGTTTTTTTAATATTTCAATTTTAGACTTGGATCAAAAATACGAAATTAAAAAACGGGCCACAGAACTGAATTAGTTTTATAATGGAGGACTGGACTTTCTGTTGTCGTTACACATCTGTGCCACTAGATGGAGCTGCACTGCAGTAACCAGCTAGAGAACAGCAGGACAGTGAACACATGGAGCAGATCTGATGGAACATGGAGGAATGACGCCAAAGTTTTGTTGCAGTCCAGAATTTTATTTCAGACAGAATTGTTAACATTTCTACCTGAGTTGCTACCTGAACTGTAAAGTTCACGGATTTTTACCGTTCTCCATGTCTGTTTTAGCTTTTCCTCATGTTTACCTGCTAATTATCTTCCGGTTTGGCAGCAGCCAGTAACAGACTTTTCAAAACAAAAGGATGTGAGCAACATGCGTTAACGCGCGATAAAATAAATGTTGGCGTTAATAAATGAATGCGTTAACGTGATAATAACGAGTTAACTTGCCCAGCCCTAGTTATTTAACTTTACCATCTAAACGGCTGTCAAGGATGTGAAATCATGTGTGTGTTTCTGCTGCCAAGTTGTTTCATTTTAACACGGGTGTCGATGGATATCGACTCAAACTGCCCCCGGTGGTCAGTTAGGGAAGTGCAACTAAGCCTTCTTCCAGACTGGCATCAAACCAGTTGCCCGAAAACTTGGCAAAGCGGATTTCAAACCTTTTACATTTTCAAACATGTTCAGGTTCGCAAGTGAAACTTTCGGATTCATGAGTAAAACCTCTGGATTATCGATGTAAACGACCAGGATTCACAAACGCACACCTTTGACAGCGTTTTGTTACCCAAGTAGCTGCTACCTCCACCATCTAAGACAGAAACTGGTCAGGGAATAAAACAAGGGAAAACCTAACGTTGAAGAATAGCCGGGAATAAATTCTGTAGGTGTCCAGCTGTGATCGTTGTTGCTGCTCATCATCGCTTTCATGTGCTGAATCCGACCCCGTTGAACCCGCCCAGACACATTTGAGCTGTTTAAAACGCGTCAATATGCTGAACGAGTGAGTTTGCGACCGCTAACAGGGAGACCCGCTAGTGCTGGGCAATATGACGATATATATCGTGGGGACAATATAAAAGTGTGTATCGTGCCATTTCTCTTCTATCGTTTCTATCGTTTCTAACCTAATTTTATCAATTATTACAGCAAATATGTAATTAAATAACCTGCAATGATAAATTTGATAGAATCATATCTACTTCTACAAAGTAGCCTTTTATGTTTGCACTTTTATTCATGGTTAATGCCTTAAACAGAGTTCTCTTCAACCCTGATGTTTACTTTAGACACTTTATATTGGTTTGCAAACTTTGCACTACAAGGTTAGAGATTTCAGAAAGTTGAAAAATAATTTGTTTATTTTCTATAGCTGAACTTCAGTGCAAAAATGTGTTTTTCCTCTCAGAAACTGTTGTGCACTTTAAAAAAATGTGAAAGCTACTGTACCTCTGTACCTACCTGTTTTTGCTGCACTAAAATGTATGTTTGTGACAGTTCAGCTAAATGTCCTTTCAAAATTAAGTTGAAAAGTAAGCAATGAAATTTTTGTCAAACTTTTCAGAGAATAACTGAAAACATACTTTATTATGGTATATCGTGATATATATCATTATCGTGATATAAAATAGTCCATATCGTGATATATGATTTTTTCCATATCGCCCAGCACTAAGACCCGCCCACTGGAGAGCCTCCAGGAATTCGACCAATGAAAAGCCTCCTGAGCTGAATCCGCCCATTTTCAGGAAAAGCCCCGCCCTTGTGACTCTCGGTCTTTGCTGTTGGAGTTACGAGGGCTGCAGAGTTACTGTCGAGGCACCAGAGGTCAGAATCAGACGGCCGGTTTAAGGAACATCCAGGAAACAGCTGGTGGAAAAATAAAAACTTCCTCCACAGCTGCTTTTTAAATGTCTTCGACTGAAAAACTCTCACCAGGTAGCTGAACAGCGGTGCGACGCCGTTGATCCGAGTCTGGTCACTTACCCCGATGTTCCCGCTGACGCTACACGGCCGTTTGAGTCGTTAACCGTGACGGATTTATATCAAACATCTGCAGACTCGCTGCGCGACAACCAAACATGATGTCAGACCGGGTCCAGGTGGTCAGACTGAGGTTTCGACCGACGTTCTTCCTCCCCAGTCCCAACATTCTTCAGGCGGAGCACCGGTGGGATTCTTCAGATGAGACGCTTTTAAGAGGCGCCAACTTGATCCAGTGGCTCGTTTCCAGTTTCCTTTGAAGCTTCGTGGATCCAGGTGAATGATGTGGATAGCTTGATAGATGAGGTGAGGTGGGCAGCATGAAGAGCACTAAACAAGAGGACTGATCCCGCGGTGGAGATCCGTCCCTGGACCTGAAACCTGGACCTGAAACCTGGACCTGAAAACTGGACCCAAAACCTGGACCTGAAACCTGGATCGGGACGATGAAACATGTCTGACAGTCGATATTCTCACGGCTCATCAGAACAAAGCTGATCCAAATGCAAACCGCGAGCGATCCTCCTCAGCTCTGGTTCCTCCTCAGCTCCGGTTCCTCCTCAGCTCTGGTTCCTCCTCAGCTCCGGTTCCTCCTCAGCTCAGGTTCCTCCTCAGCTCCGGTTCCTCCTCAGCTCTGGTTCCTCCTCAGCTCTGGTTCCTCCTCAGCTCGGGTTCCTCCTCAGCTCTGGTTCCTCCTCAGCTCGAGTTCCTCCTCAGCTCGGGTTCGGCCTCAGCTCGGGTTCCTCCTCAGCTCGGGTTCCTCCTCAGCTCGGGTTCCTCCTCAGCTCGGGTTCCTCCTCAGCTCGTGATCCTCCTCAGCTCGTGATCCTCCTCAGCTCGGGTTCCTCCTCAACTCCGGTTCCTCCTCAGCTCCGGTTCCTCCTCAGCTCAGGTTCCTCCTCAGCTCCGGTTCCTCCTCAGCTCGGGTTCCTCCTCAGCTCGGGTTCCTCCTCAGCTCTGGTTCCTCCTCAGCTCGAGTTTCTCCTCAGCTCTGGTTCCTCCTCAGCTCGAGTTCCTCCTCAGCTCGGGTTCGGCCTCAGCTCGGGTTCCTCCTGAGCTCGGGTTCCTTCTCAGCTCGGGTTCCTCCTCAGCTCGGGTTCCTCCTCAGCTCGTGATCCTCCTCAGCTCTGGTTCCTCCTCAGCTCAGGTTCCTCCTCAGCTCGAGTTCCTCCTCAGCTCGGGTTCGGCCTCAGCTCGGGTTCGGTCTCAGGTCAGGTTGCTCCTCAGCTCGGGTTCCTCCTCAGCTCAGGTTCCTCCTCAGCTCGAGTTCCTCCTCAGCTCGGGTTTCTCCTCAGCTCGGGTTCCTCCTCAGCTCGGGTTCCTCCTCAGCTCAGGTTCCTCCTCAGCTCAGGTTCCTCCTCAGCTCTCGGTTCCTCCTCAGCTCGGGTTCTCCTCAGCTCGGGTTCCTCCTCAGCTCTGGTTCCTCAGCTCCTCTCAGTTCCTCCTGGTTCCTCCTCAGCTCTGGTTCCTCCTCAGCTCTGGTTCCTCCTCAGCTCTGGTTCCTTCCTCCTCAGCTCGGGTTCCTCCTCAGCCTCTGGTTCCTCCTCACCTCGGGTTCCTCCTCAGCTCTGGTTCCTCCTCAGCTCTGGTTCCTCCTCCTCCTCAGGGTTCCTCAGCTCGGGTTCCTCCTCAGCTCTGGTTTCCTCCTCAGCTCGGGTTCCTCCTCAGCCTCGGGTTCCTCCTCAGCTCTGGTTCCTCCTCAGCTCTGGTTCCTCCTCAGCTCGGGTTTCCTCACCTCGGGTTCCTCCTCCTCAGCTCGGGTTCCTTCCTCCTCAGCTCGGGTTCCTCCTCAGCTCGGGTTCCTCCTCAGCTCGGGTTTCCTCCTCAGCTCTCGGGTTCCTCCTCAGCTCGGGTTCCTCCTCAGCTCTCGGTTCCTCCTCAGCTCGGGTTCCTCCTCAGCTCGGGTTCCTCTCAGCTCCTGGTTCCTCCTCAGCTCGGGCTCGGGTCCTCTCAGCTCTGGGGTTCCTCCTCAGCTCGGGTTCGGCCTCAGCTCTGGTTCCTCCTCAGCTCGGGTTCCTCCTCAGCTCTGGTTCCTCCTCAGCTCGGGTTCCTCCTCAGCTCGGGTTCCTCCTCACAGCTCGGGTTCCTCCTCAGCTCTGGTTCCTCCTCAGCTCGGGATCCTCCTCAGCTCGGGTTCCTCCTCAGCTCGGTTCCTCCTCAGCTCGGGTTCCTCCTCCTCAGCTCTCGGCTTCCTCCTCAGCTCGGTTCCTCCTCAGCTGGTTCTCTTCAGCTCGGCTTCGGCCTCAGCTCGGGTTCCTCCTCAGCTCGGCTCAGCTCGGGTTCCTCCTCAGCTCGGGTTCCTCTTCAGCTCTGGTTCCTCCTCAGCTCTGGTTCCTCCTCAGCTCCGGTTCCTCTTCAGCTCGGGTTCCTCCTCAGCTCGGGTTCGGCCTCAGCTCGGTGTCCTCCTCAGCTCCGGTTCCTCCTCAGCTCCGGTTCCTCCTCAGCTCGGGTTCCTCCTCAGCTCGGGTTCCTCTTCAGCTCGGCTTCGGCCTCAGCTCTGGTTCCTCCTCAGCTCGGGATCCTCCTCAGCTCGGGTTCCTCCTCAGCTCCGGTTCCTCCTCAGCTCGGGTTCCTCCTCAGCTCTGGTTCCTCCTCAGCTCGGGTTCCTCCTCAGCTCGGGTTCCTCCTCAGCTCCGGTTCCTCCTCAGCTCGGGTTCCTCCTCAGCTCGGGTTCCTCCTCAGCTCAGGTTCCTCCTCAGCTCTGGTTCCTCCTCAGCTCGGGTTCCTCCTCAGCTTGGGTTCCTCCTCAGCTCGAGTTCCTCCTCAGCTCAGATTCAGCTTTAGCTTGGGTTCCTCCTCAGCTCGGGTTCCTCCTCAGCTCGGGTTCCTCCTCAGCTCTGGTTCCTCCTCAGCTCGGGTTCCTCCTCAGCTCGGGTTCCTCCTCAGCTCCGGTTCCTCCTCTCAGAGAAAGTGAAAGTGTCACCGAGGCCGTGACCTGAAAGTTGGAAGCTCTCCGTTACGACGACACAAGTTTCCAATTTACAGTAATTACTACAAGATGACAGAAGGGGGCGGGGGAGGGGGGGAACACATTAGTGTGACATGTGTGTTTACAGTACAGTTTGTGTGTGTGATTGTGACTGCAGGGAAGTACAGTCGAGGATTAAGGAGGCTTATGAGAGATTTGTTAGAACAAAAGGCCCATTTAGAAACAAAGAGAGGAAACAAGAAGGAAGACAAAGTCAACGTCCGTTCAGACGGACTGATGTCCATCAACCTGGTGGCGGGTGGACATGTCCTGTCTGGATGACCCCCACCTCTAATGTTCTGGAACATTTCGTGACATCAGTGAAGCGTTCAAGCGTTCGAGCTGCTCAAACAGCTTCTGCTCTCTCGTTCGATCATAATTTATGACAACAATTTAATTCTGAGAAGCTGCGAGGCGACAAAGCTGCGTTTAGCGAAGGCGGGGCGCTGCTGACCTCGGCTAGGGGAGTTGTCAAGCGGTGGAGGGAAAACTTGGAGGACCCTCTCAATCCCACAAGCATCTTCCAGTCAGGAAGCTGAGTCAGTTTCTGGACCTGAGGTTGACGGTTTGACTCTGGAGGTCGATGAGGCCGCCGTGGTCAACGAGCCTCTGCAACAGCGTGGACGTTGGGGCCAGTGGCTCCTGGACTGGCAGACTGGGATGGTGGTCCTGCTTTTTAAATGGAGGGGGGCTGGAGGGTAGATACTGATGCTTTTTTTTATATCAAGCTTAATCTATCATGAACTTTTGTGATTTTTGTTTTAGGATTATTTTGTTAAAGCCAAGAATAGAATTTTGTCAAACTTTATGTCTTCAACATTTTTGTGTAAATATTCCTTGGAGTTGAATTGTTCTGTTCATAATGTTTTTTTCTAGTCCACCTTTTATATTATATCTTTCAATACTTTTGTAATTTTTTTGCACTGTGTGAACTTTCCTGTTGCTTTAACTCTATAAATTTCCCCATTGTGGGAGTATCTTTTTACATGAGTATCGTTTGATATCAATACCAGCGTTGGTATCGATACCAGCATTGGCATTGCGTGGCGATCAGGAGGAGCTAGCGTACGTTGAGGATGACCTGGTGTCTCCAGTCCAATCGTATCGGCGAAGCTGATGCCAAAACTACCGCACGTGACCTGATGACCGAGTAGAAACTTGGTGTTCGTTTTTAATAGGGTTTAGGGGCGGCGCTAGTGGTGAGTATTGGCAAGGACCTTGCAATTTGATATGTATCATGATACTTGGGTCATGATACAATATTATCACGATATCGCAATATATTGTGATATTCTACCCAGTTAATATCAAAATGAAAAGTAGAAATAAAAAAACAAGTTGCTGTATATGTTCATCAGATGATATTGATCATTCAGAGGACAAATTGAGTCAAAACTATTTGCTTCAAAACAATCTATTTATTGTTAATTATTAGTGTTTTTGCACATTTAAGTGAATGAATGAATCTTCCTAAAAAAAAAAAAAATCGATAATAGGAGCTGAAAAATCGGTATTATATTGGGCGGCCGAAAATCGCGATATATCGCCAAATCGATTTTTTTCACACTCCTAGTGCCTAACTACTTGTTACCTAGTGAAACGACTGAGTGAAACGTGGACTCAGGATGTGTCCACACACACATATTTACTTCTACACCTCATTTCTATTCAAGCACACCTTCAGCAGCAATAACTTGAAGTAACTGTTATCTGTATGATGGGAAATTTTAACCCTTTACTCCTTACAGCTGGCGGCTTCCATTGACATTAGCAGGGGTCCATTATAACAGTAACGGACCCGGTAGGATCTACTGAATTAACAAACTCCATACCTTTCCAGTGGTAGAGGGTTAGCTGCCCACCTTTGTGCAAAAGAAGAGGGCAGCAATAGAGCTGAGCGATTTTATCGATTCTGCGATATATATTGATATTTTTTCCCCAGATAAAATCGATTTTTCAGCCGCGGGTATCGATATTCTAAGCTTCTTTCAAAACCCCCGTGTCCCACATTTAAAAGCTTTCAAGCAACAATTTGCACTGTTTAAATAAATGAAACTATTTTTCTCAACAAATCTTTTATTCATTTTGTCCAGCATTAGCAAGCTGCCTGTCAGCTATATAATGTGTAATTGATGCTTTCAGTTCAATTAATTCAAACAAAGTCACTGAAACACTCACAAGATGTCACCAAAATCACTTTGTCCCTTTAAAATCTTTTAGAAAATGATGTAAATGTATTTTAAGATTAATATTGATATATATCTTATCATGAGCAGAATATCCTGTATCGTATCGTATTATATCGGGTGGCCGAAAATCGCGATATATCGCCAAATCGATTTTTTTTCACACCCCTAGGCGGCGCTGTGTTTTATTCTGCAAAAGTTGAATAAAGTACAGCGACATGACCTACTGGGAACACCGTAACACACTGTAAAAATAACTGAAGAGACGATATGACATTCACGATTTTAGTTATGGTGTTAAAGACAAAGGAAACAAAATGAGAAAAACCCCAATTAAACAAGCATCACGGTTCATTCTTTACTTCTGAGAAATAAAAGTCATGAAAATGTAATTAAGACTCAAGAAAGTGAATGTGTTTCATCACTGAGGTCTCAGTCTTTTCAAGAAATAATTCTTAAAACAGAAAATGTCCCTGCTGACATGTGAAAGCCTGTCTGATTTATAAGGAACGTGTTTTTCAGGATTCACTTTAAGGACACAGCTCTACTGCATTAACTGAGAAAAAAAAAAGAAATGCTAAATATAAAACGGTCTCTCTACCTTCCTGACAAAAAAAAAAAACCTCCTTCCTGGTGGCAAGACCTCAACAGAGATGCTCCTGACATCTTCCTGAGTGCTGAGTGAAGAATGGAGAAGAAATTACAGCCTGAACAGAGATCGAAATCCATTTGTGGTCTAACTATGATCGACTCAACAAATGCTCAACTCCACGAGAAACTGCATGTGGATTTGGAAACGTCTGAAAGATCAGTAAAATATGTGCTCCACTCCTTCCCTGAGATGCCAAAAAACCCGTTACTTTGCTTTTATGTTTAGATGAAAGCAGGAGCTGAAGCCAACGAGTATATTCCTACTTTCAACGTTTCCATTTTAGCCAGGCGTTTGGAAATGCCTTTTAGGGCCCGTTTATTTATGTAAAGCAGGCGACGGAGACGTATAGCTTTAGTGAAATATATCAAACCGTGGTTCACAGTGGACAGAGAGCAGATCACCGACATGTAGAGGGAACGTTCAGATTCACTCGTAGTGGCAAACATCTTTAAGGAAAAATACGACAAGCTTCGACTGACGCTGAAACAGATTCAGACAATTCCTATCAGCTACCTGAAAGTCCCAGATAGTCGTCTTCCCAGTAAACACGCTCTGGTCGTCTTTGGTTTAACTGGCGATCAAGCCGTTTAAGACGATCTCTGCTATTTTCTCATCGGTTCAACTGAGGCCAAATCACGCTTTTTATACAACAGTTAATTCCAGAGGTGGAGCCGTTTGTGCACGTCCACATGTGACCAGGTGGACGCGCTCATATAGGCGCCGACATGCGGGTTGCAACCTTCAACTCTAAACCCGCGATCGCAGGATGCAGAGTTTGTGGAAAGGGCAAAAGACACGCCCACTGCCACACCTACAAAGTGAGTAAGGGAGTCGGCGTAATGGGTAGCAGCTTTAGCGAGCGGAAGATTGCATTAGCGGTTAGCGGAGGTTCCTAAACACGCAATTTGCTGGTAGCGGCCAAGGTTATCGTAAACGAAAACGAACGAAATAATGAAAACTAGAATTGAAAAGTTTTCGTTAACTGAAATAAAATAAAAACGAGTTTTTTAAAAAACGATAACTAACTGAAACTGTATTATGTGTTTATAAAACGAACTAAAATTAACTATAATAATGTCAAGAATGTCCTTCATTTTTGTATTTGTAATTTTTTTTCTTTTGAAATCTATTAACTTCGCTCTGCCGTACAACAACCAACACAAAAAAAAAAAAAAAAAAAAAGCCATCAGCAGTGATGCTGCAGCAAAAGTTGGGAGAAAGCGTCTCAGTCCTATTTGGGATTTCTTTGACTATGACTGTGTTAACGATAAAAATAAGAGCCTTGTTGTAGAAGCAGGTGATACAATGTGTGAAATACTTCTGAAGGAGAGAAAAACCCACGAATCTGCAAGTCCATTTGAAAAGCTCACACAAGAAGGCTAACCAAGACTAGCTGGATAAGCTAGCCTAAGCTAGCCCCCTGGAAAGAAGGCTAACCAAGACTACCTGGATAAGCTAGCCTAAGCTAGCCCTCTGGAAAGAAGGCTAACCAAGACTACCTGGATAAGCTAGCCTAAGCTAGCCCCCTGGAAAGAGAAGCTACAGCTGCAGGCCAGTCAGCGTTGGGAAGGAACGGGAGAAAACAGCAACTATAATGGACTGTTTCCATGGAGACCAGATAGCTGCTGGTCAGTAAATACGCAGGAACACCACAAGAGGGAAGACGCATTGATAAATATGTTTATTGAGACCAGAATGTAAACACGACTATGTGATTCGATAGCCTTCAAAAAGTTCAGTGCTTCACTCGAACCAAAATTACAACCCTAATTTACAAAATAAAACTAAAACTAACACTGAAACTAATAAAAACTAAACTAAAGTATTTCAAAACAAAAACGAATTAAAACTAACTGAATTTGAAAAACTAAACTAAAAACTAAAACTAATGGAAAATCCAAAACTATTATAACCCTGGTAGCAGCTAGTGCTAACGGGTAAGGAGAAAGATACGATCCGGGCCTATAGGAGCATCGTTTTCACTGAGGCTGCAGGTGAACCATCAGACCAGAGAACTACCTGCTCTAACGAGGTTTCAGTGCAACAAGAATCAATGCAGACATTTTTCCTCCATCCTTCTTTGAGCGTTTGCCGTCGCTTCAGACATTAATAACTAAACACAGTTGCAGCTTTTCCCACATTTCTGACTGGTAAGTTTGAGGAAACCTTTCCTGCTACAGAGCAGTCAGGATTCTGCTGTTTGCTTTTAAATTCATCTATGAAATCAAAGGTTTTTTTTTCTTTCAAGGCCAGAAGTTTACTTTCACTTGGTTAGTATTTGACAAAAAAACGCCTAAAACTGTTTACCTTGGCTCCCTCCACAAGCTTCTGACAATGTCTTGTTGGAAGTTTGGCCCGTTCCTCCCGCCGAGTCGAGTTTTCGGGCCCTTCAATCGTGCGTTCGCAGTGCCACCCACCGACTTCCTGCCGGACTGAGGTGAGGGCCGCTCCAGTAATCTCATTTTCTGATACTTACGCCGCCTGGCAGCCAACGCGGAGGCGTGTTTGAGGTCATTTTCCATTCGAAACACTCATCCGGGTCCAAGCGAATAACTTCTTGGCTGATGCGTCTTCCATTGATCCACAGGATCTTCTTTCTCGACGACATCCGTTTGGTGAAGAGCAGCAGTCCTTCCCTCCAGGATGACGACCTGAATCAGGTTTCAGCCGCCAGGTGAGAGGCGTCACGTCTCAGGAAAACCTCTCTCAGGTATCAGGAGAAAGAAAAACATCCTCCAGATAAAAATAAGTTGAAGCGCGCTGGCAAGACACCGAGTTTATGACCATTTGCTGTTAGTTCGGTGTTGTATTATTGTTTAATAAAACTGGTTTTAAAATGCTGGACTGACTTTAAAATGTAGCAGTTTGTAAAGACCAAAAAAAAAAAAAGATACCTAATACCTGACAGAGGTTTTTCTGACGCACAACAGCTTTTTCCCGGTTTCCCTGAGAGACGATTGCTTGAGACATGAGAAGTTTTTTTCCCTGATACTTAATACGATGACTCTTCATCTGATAGCTAAGACCTGACTGTGACGGCTGAACATCTCCTACTTCGTACACCGCAACACTTGGGAAGGTGTTGTGAGAACTGCCTGGTTCTCACATTTCCCTTCAAGCACAGCCGAGACAGTTCAGGACACATCTCTACGATCCGCGTCCCAGCATGCAGCTGGAAGCTGTAAGCTGGATCTTTTATGGCAGTTCTGGAGCAGTTTTGGTCTTTAAACTCGTGTCAGTGCAGAACCCATCTCACTGTGAATGATAAAACTGTCACGGCCAACAGCTTTACAGGGTTTTACAAGGATTTGTGAAGGTTCATGTTTCTTTTTACCCGACGTCAACCAAGACGTCCGTCCCAACCTTGACGTCGACTCCAACATCTTGGTCGGCTTTTCCATCATGTCATGCTATGAGGCCCTTGAATTTGTAGGCGTGCCTTAAAAGCCATCAACAGGTGTGCCTCCAATAGGTGAAACCTGAGAACCACGAAACTGGTGTCCACTGGGTGGCAGCACTGGTTGAAACCGCTGCATTTAAGGCTTTTTCTTGTCCTGTAAACTTCCAGTTTTGAAGCAACAACCGAGCTCTCACTGACTTGAAAGGCACTGATCTATCACGAAGGTCAGGAGGAAACGGGGAAGAATATCGACGTACTGATCCCGTTAATTCAGCAAGGGACATATCAACCCTACTGGTGACCAGTGGTGGTCCAGTCTACCTCTACTGGGATAACTGCAAAGCCCCGGATGACTGTGGGTTTGCCCTCTTACATGTGACACTCCATCGTACCTGGAAAGCCTCTATTATTTCAAATGATGACATTTAGGGCCCGATCTTCCGCCAGATCTGCTAAAGTCGCTATTTAGGGATAGCGGGTAGCGGGAGGGGCGTTCCCCTGCAAGAAACGCAATCTTCCACCTCCCTAAACCCGCTATCCCACCTGCGCTAACCGCTACATTATGCATAAGAGGGGTTAGGGCGTTCCACCTGTTAAACCAATCAGTGCGTCAGCAGCCATTGTCTTTAAGAGCAGGTTGCGCTACCCGCTAACCGCTATGGAGCGTCTTTTCATCCAGATCAGAGAGCTTCCTCCTCTTCCTTCCTCCTCCTCCTCTGCACTGATATATAAATATTTTTACACAGATAATTCCTATCGGCAACCTGAAAGTCCCAGATAGCTGGTGTCCTCCCAGTAAACACGCTCTGGTCGTCTATGGTTTAACTGGTGATCAAGCCATTTAAGACAATCTCTGCCTTTTTCTCAGGGGTTCAACTGAGGCCAAATTATGCTTTTTATACAAGAGTTAATTCCAGAGGTAGAGCCGTTTGTGCACGTCCACATGTGACCAGGTGGACGCACGTTGATGCCATTTGGACGCGCTCTTGTACGTGGTCCAACCACCCGCAACCCGCAATAGCAAGATACCGAGTTTACGGAAAGGGCAAAAGACACGCCCATTGCCACACCTACAAAGTGAGTAAGGGAGTCGGCATAGCGGGTAGCGGCTTTAGGGAGCAGAAGATTGCATTAGCGGTTAGCAGACGTTCCTAAACCCGCAATTTGCGGGTAGCGGTTAGTGAGTAGCGGGTAGTGTACGATCTGGGCCTGAGGCTGTCATACTGTTTAAGATTACAGCTAACGTGGTGTACGGATTCTGCATAAGTATTCTGACTTAAAAGAGTTAAGGGTTCTTCATAAAATGATTCTCAAACTAAAAAGAAAAATAAAATTTAAAAAGTTAGGGAATCCTAACTGACCTAAAATGGGAAACATTTCCCCAGGAAGTAAAACTTCTGGGTTCAACTCGTAAAAGTTCTGCGATGTAAGCTAATACGAACCCCGATAACACTGCATCAAAACCCCTTTTTCTGGATCACCTGGTGCTAACTTGTGTCCAGCTGAGGAAGCTCATAAAACATGAGCCATCATGACATAAACCACAAACCCCACTGAGATGCATCAACTTCAGGGTCTAATGACCATTTCAGATTTTGAGGATCAAGGAACAACAAACACCTTTAAAACCGCTTACCCTGGTCCAATGTTTCTGGTACCAGTCCAGGACCTGAACTGGATGAAGCATGAAGAGTTGAGCTGCAACAGGTAAACAAAGGTACGACATGCATATATATATATATATATATATATATATATATATATATATATATATATATATATATATATAAATTACAGCATCTCCTGGTCAGGACATCATTTATCTGAGATCATCCAAGTCTTCGGGACATCCACTACAGATGACCAGGTAACATTCAGGTGACAGGCAGAAGTACGTGATATTCAGAGGAGACTCAACGACTGTGAGGTAACCAGGCCCCAATCATCACTCCTCCACCACCGAGCTTTACAGTTGTATGAGTGGGACGGCGGGTATGAAGTGTTAATGCTTAATATATCCACTTTGTTCTCGTTATCACCTCCAGGACCGACACTCTGCTCAGACGCTTTCATGAACCCTTTCAGGAGTTGAATTTACCTTTAACATGTTTAACGAGGCCTGCAGAGCCTGAGCTTTGGCTCTTGGCTTTTTTTCTTCCCCCTTTTCTTTTCTTTCTTTCTGAGAATTGTACCGTCTGACCTTTGGATAAATGTGCTGGGAAGTCCACTCCCAGCTGACAACTGACAACCGTCTTGAACGCTTTCCATTCGTGAATAATCTTTCTCCCGGCGGAACGGTGAACGGCAAAAGTGTTTGGAAACGGGGTTTTTGTAATCCCTTCCAGACCGGCGTGCGGCAACAGATGCTTTTCTAGGACCGCGGCTTATGTTTTTACCTCATGGCATTGTGTTAAGAGACACCTGAGTGCTCCAGACCGGGTTTTGTCGACGTCTTCGCAGCTGCTGCTGATCAACTCGTGAAGGGCTGACGATCGGCAGCTCCTGAAATCCAGAGGAACAAATAAGCGGCTACTTAATTTAGCCCTTTTTAGCTTTTTTAATACAAATAACAGGATTAAACAAAGAGGTGGTGACTTTTGCATCCCCACATTTGGGTTCTTTGATCCCGTTTTCCAGAGGTATCAAAAGCTTGTTTATATAATCAAACAACAGAGTTGTGCCGAAGGACACAAATCACCTAAACTATCTGATGCGCGTTCAAGCGATGAGGCAACGCTGTTCCCCGGACGGAACGAGCCCCCGGCTCGGTTGCAAAACAGTTGCAGCAGCGAAAACAGGAGTTTTTCGTTTGGAGGCTGAAGGATCCTGAAGTCACGGTGAGGTCGGAGACTTGATCCCCGGCCCGATCGCGCAGTTGTCGATTCAACAGCCGTGATTAATTACGGGGGATAAGTCATCGCTGAGTCACGGTGGAGTCGTAAATCTACATCATCAAAAAAAAAACTGAGACACAGAGGCTTTGTCTTGCAGCTCGTCCTTTCTCTTTTTTTTAAAATTTTTTTTGGCAGATTTTTTTTTCCTATCGATACCTTTTATTTGTTCAATACCTCGTCCTTCAAAGTCCCTTCTCTCTTTTATTCCCTCCGTCCTTCCTCGTACTCATCCCTCACATCTCACCATCTTTCATCCAGATGACGCACCGTAGATGAATTCAATCAGAAACCCATTAGTCACTGCCCGTTATAACGGGAGCCGTAGCATCCTGCGCGCTAACGCGCGGCTAACGCGGCGTCCTGAATGCCGTGCGTGTGTTTTGGCGAACCTTTTGTCGCAGCCCTGAAGGTTGGACTTCCAATGGAAACTGAGAAGCAAACATGCTTGTTCCTGTTGCATTTCTGATGTATAACACACTTTCCATCTCGGCCCCCGGTGACTTGGATTCCCCTGCATGACTCAGGAGGACAGCCAAAGGTTACCAGATGCTAAACAACACAACACAAAGTCCTGGAATAACAGCTTACCAGAAATGAAAGCGCAGATCTTCTCACATTTCGATTCTAGCCCTGCAAACTGAATTCACACGGTCGCATCGCTGCTTCTAATGTGTTTGTTTACAACTCGTGCCACGTCAGAATGATCCACCTGAGGATTTTAAATCATCAAAAAAATTTAAAAAAAAGGTCCTCCAAGTTCATGCGGGAGCCCAGTTGATACTTTGACCCTAATGTTTTGGATGAATGAGGCAGCACATGACACCGTACGGTGGAGGGAGACACGAAAACACCAGAAAATGTGGGTTAAAAGTAGAGGTTCACGAAAACTATCGGGCCGATAACAGGAAATTATGACGTCATCCTGATAACTCGGATATCACGACGAATAGCCCCGATAAAGTATATAATTCTGTCAACACAGCAGTGTCTCGCTCCCTCTGAGCCTTGAATAACCGGCAGTGAACTTTATGTTCAAGTAACATCGGCATAATCAGAAAAACGATTACTCAATAAGGAAAATCAAGAATACCCCCTCATGCCAGAAAACAACTTGTTAACTCGGTCATAATTTTAGTAGTTGCTGACTTGAATTGATATTCGCAGTATTTCCCCTCATGTTACACATAAAAATAGAAAAAAATAGAAAAGGCTGAAAGAACGACTAGCAAATGAGGGAACGTCAGAATTTACGTTACACCTTGAATGCAGCCTGCAACACAGTGTATTGATCACAACAAACATGGCGGCGTGAAACTTCGTTAAAGTTTCAGAAGAAGATAGTTTGGTGGTTATTTGTGACGAATCCTCCGAGTGAATTCTACGAGGAGGGAAGCACAAGCTTTAATACGTAAAACCTGATCAGCCACCTACAACATAACAATCACTTCCATGGAGTTTTGAAATCGTGCTAACGTGAGCTAACGGGAGCTAATGCTAACATGCGGAAGCCAGCAGCAGTCTCCCCTCTCCTTCATTCCTCTCATCTAAAGCTTCCATGAGATTAAAAAATAAAAAATAAAAACTACTAAACCTCATTTACTTTAATTAAAGGTATTAATTTAAATGGAACCACAAGTCAAAATCCTTTAAATGTTAATCTTTTTCAGTTAGTAATTCTGATGCATGTATTTCCATCAGTTCAAGGAGCCTTTATTTTTTATATCAGTCAGTAATGAACCTTATTTAAGTTAATGTGAGATATCAAATAGGTTTGTTTGATAGCTTTATGAAAATGTTTTAGAGGCTTGACAATAGATTTTCATTGGAAAAAATAAATATCTGTTCATTTAAAGAGTCCAAACTATTATTGGTTTTGTTCATAGTATTGATGTAATAATCTTAGGTATATGTGTGTGTTATCGGTTATCGGTATCGGCCTTTAGGAGGATCAGATGATGTCGGTTTCAGGTGAGTTAGATCTTTTTTTTAATTACCAGCAGCACACAGAGAACTAAAGTGATCTTTAAAGTGAATCCACAGTTACTGTTGGAGGCTTCTGATCGTATTAATGTGAGACCACAGGAGCCGGATTGTGCTTCCGAAAAATAATCAAATATTTCTCGAATGAAACTGAAACTAATATTTTAACACAAAGCATTAGGATCCTACGATGTAGATTTAGGCCCACACTGAGAAAAAAAGTGTGGACAATGATTTTTTTTTTTCTATTCCTCACTTAGAGAAAAAGGTCAAAATGCAGTTTCCAGAATAAAGTTGTTTTAAAGATTTATTCAAACCAGCTTTACTCTTTGAAACATAATGTCTAGTGTCAATGGGTTTATGACCTTGTATGTCAGAGCGGGCTTTAGCAACAAGGAAATTAGTTCACTCTTAGCACAAAGACACAGTATTATAATAAGTATTCGTACTTTGAAGAGATTGTGTCAAAATTGAGCCTATTCAGAAAAAGAAACTACACCAATTCTGGAATTCTGGAAACTGCATTTCAACTTTATCCTCGACATTTCGCCTTTATTCTCGACATTTCGACTTTATTCTCGATATTTCGACTTTATTCTCGATATTTCGACATTATTCTCGACATTTCGACTTTATTCTCAACATTTTGACTTTATTCTCAATATTTCGACTTTATTCTGAACATTTCAACTTTATTCTCAGTATTTCGATTTTATTCTCGACATTTCAACTTTATCCTCGACATTTCGACTTTATTCTTGACATTTTGACTTTATTCTCAATATTTCAACTTTATTCTCGACATTTTGACTTTATTCTCGATATTTTGATTTTATTCTCCATATTTCGACTTTATTCTCGATATTTCGACTTTATTCTCCATATTTCGACTTTATTCTCGACATTTTGACTTTATTCTCTACGTGAGGGATGAAAAAAAATCATTATCCACAATTTTTTTTTTCTCAGTGTCGCCCTAAAACTCCGTCATAGGATCATCCTTTTATTCTCATCTAAGCAGTAAATAAATTAATTTAAATGCTTTGTGATTGTCCCGTGATTTCACAACAGTTTGTTCTGGTCTGTTTGTCACGACATTATTATTAGTCCAGTGAAATTAAAGAAATTATAAAAAAGGGAAATGAAAGCCTGATAGGCTCAGGTCTTGTGAGCCGGGCCGACCCGCTGCAGTAAAGCCTCTGGGCGACCCGCTGCTGCAGTAGAGCCTCGGGGCCGACCCGCTGCAGTAAGAGCCTAAGAGCCTCCGGGCCGACCCGCTGCAGTAAGAGCCTCGGGCCGACCCGCTGCAGTAAGAGCCTCGGGCCGACCCGCTGCAGTAAGAGCCTCCGGCCGACCCCTGCAGTAAGAGACCCCTGAGCCTGCAGTAAGAGCCTCTGGCCGACCCGCTGCAGTAAGAGCCTCCGGCCGACCCCTGCAGAGAGCCGAACCGCTGCAGTAAGAGCCTCCGGGCGACCCTGCAGTAAGAGCCGACCCGCTGCAGTAAGAGCCTCCGGGCCGACCCGCTGCAGTAAAGCCTACGGGCCGACCCGCTGCAGTAAGAGTCTCCGGGCGGACCCGTTGCAGTAAGAGCCGACCCGCTGCAGTAAGAGCCTCCGGGCCGACCCGCTGCAGTAAGAGTCTCCGGGCGGACCCGTTGCAGTAAGAGCCGGGCCGACCCGCTGCAGTAAGAGTCTCCGGGCGGACCTGTTGCAGTAAGAGCCGACCCGCTGCAGTAAGAGCCTCCGGGCCGACCGCTGCAGCTCCGGGCCGACGCTGCAGTAAGAGTCTCCGGGCCGACCCGCTGCAGTAAGAGCCGACCCGCTGCAGTAAGAGCCTCCGGCCGACCCCTGCAGTAAGAGTCTCCGGAGCCGACCGTTTGCAGTAAGAGCCTCCGGCCGACCCGCTGCAGTAAGAGTCTCCGGGCCGACCCGTGCAGTAAGAGAGCCGGGACCCGTGCAGTAAGAGCCGAGGCGACCCGCTGCAGTAAGAGCCTCCGGGCCGACCCGCCTGCAGTAGAGCCGGGGGACCCGCTGCAGTAAGAGCTCCGGGCCCGACCCGCTGCAGTAAGAGCTCGGGCCGACCCGCTGCAGTAAGAGCCTCGGGCGACCCGCTGCAGTAAGAGTGGGCCGACCCGCTGCAGTAAGAGCGACCCGCTGCAGTAAGAGCCGGGCAGACCGCTGCAGTAAGAGCCTCCGGGCCGACCCGCTGCAGTAAGAGCCTCCGGGCCGACCCGCTGCAGTAAGAGCCGGGCCGACCCGCTGCAGTAAGAGCCTCCGGGCCGACCCGCTGCAGTAAGAGCCTCCGGGCCGACCCGCTGCAGTAAGAGCCTCCGGGCCGACCCGCTGCAGTAAGAGCCTCCGGGCCGACCCGCTGCAGTAAGAGCCCTGACCCGCTGCAGTAAGAGACCCGCTGCAGTAAGAGCCGACCGCTGCAGTAAGAGCCCCCCGCCTGCAGTAAGAGCCGACCCGCTGCAGTAAGAGCCTCTGGGCCGACCCGCTGCAGTAAGAGCTGACCCGCTGCAGTAAGAGCCGACCCGCTGCAGAGCCTCTGGGCGACCCGCTGCAGTAAGAGCTGAGTAAGACCCGCTGTAAGAGCCGACCCGCTGCAGTAAGAGCCTCTGGGCCGACCCGCTGCAGTAAGAGCTGACCCGCTGCAGTAAGAGCCTCCGGGCTGACCCGCTGCAGTAAGAGCTCTGCCGACCCGCTGCAGTAAGAGCCGACCCGCTGCAGTAAGAGCCTCTGGGCCGACCCGCTGCCGACCCGCTGCAGTAAGAGTCTCCGGGCCGACCCGCTGCAGTAAGAGCCTGAAGCCCGCTGGGGCGCTGAAACTGGATCCCTGCTCTCAGGCTGCTCGGCTCCAGGACAGAATGAAAGATTACGTTTTCCATATCTGATGAATAACTGATGGCGCTGAGCGCTCGGACCAAATCCTCGCTGTGGCGATGAGAGTCAAGAAAAGCAGAAGAAAGCAGCCAATTCAGGCGTTTTTAATTACAAGTGCTGAGAAAACGGGCACGAAAAGAAAAAAGTAACAAAGGGCGATTAAAGTGGAAAAAGAAATCCGTCCCTTGCAGAGAAGATTGTTCTGGTTTTCTATTTTTCAAATTATCATTCTGTGGTCTGTAAGTGGGCGTGTGTGCACATGTGATTATTTAAATTTCTGGAAAGCCTTCTGCAATCTGTGTGTGAGCGACAAAAGGCTGGATGTGTGTGCGTGTGCGCGCTCCACTTGGTGCCTATGTGTGAATACATTTGTTTAGGCGCTCGAGTGTAAAATGTGTGTGTGTGCGTGTAACAGATGGATTAGGGATGTTGACTATGTGTCATAAGTCTCATTGCTCTGCTAAGAGATGTTTTATCACACTGACACTCCGATATGATATTTAGCAAAGGCAACCCACATCCCATGCACACACACACACACATGCATGCACACACACACACATGCACACACATGCTCCAAAAAAAAAGAAAAGAAAGAAAAGATATTGTGAGGTGCTGACAGGCTTTTTCATTGCAGCTTTACTGTTCCAGCGAAAGCAATTAGTCTTTGCAGTATCAAGTCAAGTTGAACATAAACGCAAAAAATAAAACAAAAACAAGGAGTAACAGAAACCTCAAGAGCAGGTTTTGCATCAAACATGTTCAGTTCACGGCGAAGCTGTGCGACAAGAGTACTTCCTGATTGGTCCAGCTCCAACTCGGGACTTTCGGCGAATCAACACGTTAGCGACGATGAATTTAACGCTTTCTGGGAACGACGTCGTCGCCTCAAATCCGGGTGCGAGTCCGAACCTGAAACTGGAGAGCTGGACGGATCTGCTACCGTGTAGGGGTTAGTATTGGCAAGGACCTAGCAATACGATACACTCTCAGAAATAGGGGTACAGTACAAGTCCTTTTTTGTCCCCTGAGGTACAATCTACACAAATGTACCCCCTAGGGTTAATTATTGGACCTTAAGGTACCTATATGTACCTTTTTGATGGTCCAAAAGGTACATATATGTACTCAAGTGGGTACAAAAGGTACAAAAGGGTACAAAACTGTACCTTCTGAGGGTACTGCCCCAGTGACAAGCCATTGTACCACTAAAGGTACAATTCTGTACTTTCTTTTCTGAGTGTATGTATCATGATACTTGGGTCACGATACAATATTATCACGATATATTGCGATATTCTACCCAGTTAATATCAAAATTCAAAGTAGAGATGAAAAATCAAGTTGCTGTATATGTTCATCAGATGATATTGATCATTCAGAGGACAAATTGAGTCAAAACTATTTGCTTCAAAACAACCTATTTATTGTTTGTTTACCTCCACCAAGGAGGTTATGTTTTTGGTAGCGTTTATCTGTCTGTGTTCAAGATAACTCAAAAAGTTCTGGATGGATTTTGATGAAATTTTCAGGAGTTGTCAAAAATGTGAAAAGGAAGAACTGATTTCATTTTGGGTGTGATCCGGAAGAAATCCTGGATTCTGGATCACTTTCAAAATTTAGGTAACATTGCAGTCAATGGGGCCAAAAATTTTGTTTCGTAATATCGCCGTTAATTATTGCCCAAAACATGTGAAATTTGACTCAGGGATTGACAATGGGAACCTCTATCAAATTTCAAAGGCTGATCCGGATTTGATCCAGAACGCGGATTTTATTGCAATCTGTAAATTGCCATATGGGGGAATTGTTGCTCTTGGCGCTCTCCGAGTGCTTTTCTAGTTCGTTATTGTGGTTATTTATTACTTGAATTGTTACTACTTGAATCAGACATTTACAACTCTGTTCAACAGTTCTCACATCCTCATACTCTCATACAGAGCAAATTAAACACACTCAAAAGTTGTTACATCTGCACTGCAACTCAATATGCAACAATATTTTTTTTATAAGACACAATTTTAATAATCTCAAGCTACACTTTTTGTTTGAAATGTTGTATATTTAATGCATTGTATGTTTCCAATTTTTTTTTTTTGTGAAAATGTGGAAAAAATGTGGAAAGTCATGACGTTCCCACCAGAGAGCGCTCACGTACCACTGGTGGTACACGTACCACAGTTTGCGCACCACTGGTCTAACTTATTCCTGGTCCATGTTCCCTCTGCACCTAGCACGGCTTACTAAACAACATTGCTACTTCCTGTTTAATTTTGTAAATCTTGTTTCAAACCTGGTTTCTGTTCCGGTTGCTCTCACCTACTTCTTGCTTGCTTTTCCTTGCTGGATCGTCCTCTTGTGACCTGCCGTTGGTTCCTCTCTTGGTTTATTATTAGTGTTTTTGAAAAAAAATCGAAAAATCGATATTATATTGGCCGGCCGAAAATTGTGATATATTGCCAAATCGTTTTTTTTCCCTACTACCGTGCAGCAGTAACCTCTACGTCGTCTTTCAGTCACGTTGCTAATTTGCGCTCGTTAAAACGTCTTCAGCTGAGAGGCAGAAGAGTAATGGACGCCGCCACCACGTCACTTTTGACCTGTAACCCGGAACGGCGTTTGTCTTGCTGTGATGACGGCACCGATGGGCGAAACGAGGCAGCGACAACGAGAATCATCCCCTAAAGAACAGAGCAGGTCCTCCAACCGGACCACACTTGGGCTTCTTCTAAGAAGGCCTCCATTTTGTGGCGAAAATGCGAAATGCAACACAAACACTTGAATTTTTAAATCAAATTGCGCAACCCTGTCTCACACCATTCAGAGCTTCGCTTCCGCTTTAAAACTTCAGGCACCTGAAACAGTCGTGGTCCCAGGTGAACGGCAGCGGCGCCCCGATTCTCTGTTGGATAAAGGGGCCGGACTTCAGGGCGACGTGGCTCCACAGCCGAGGAGGGGACACATGGATATTTTAACAGGTACTGACAGATCTGCAGTTACTAACGCTCATGTTACCTCACTGCTGCCGAGTTTGCACAGCATTGGGTGCGTTTACATGGGAAGTTTAATTCCTCTTTAATTCAGAATTAAAGTTAAAGCCGAATAAAAGTTACCATGTAAACACTTAATTCCATATGAAAATGTCAATTCCGAATTAACTTAATTCCGAAGTAAGTGGCTGGTTTATTCCCATTTTAATTCCGCATTAAGTAATTCCGCGGTCATGTTTACACTCATTCCTGTTTAAATTAACTCCCGTCTTTCTGCGCATGCTCGTTCTCTTGCCCGTCTGTCGCGATGACGCTTATATTCTGACAGCACGCAGTAAACGGTGTTCAAGAGCAGAGACGATTTATTTAATAAATAGCTTGGAGGAACTGGAAATAATTAAAAGAACAGATGGCAGGAAACATAAAAATTGTGAGCTTTTCAAAGCGTCCAGGTTAAATGAAGGAGGTTTGGCAGATAGAGACGCCACCCACGTCAAAAATAAGTGGAATGTTGTTGCTAACCAGTTAGCTAAGTTTGTTTTCTTCCGGTAGACGTAAAGACGTCCGCCCCCCCCCCCATCCAATCAGAACCCTTCCCAACCCCCAGACCTAAAGCGGAATTGAACTGACGTGTTTTCCATGTAAACCTTAATTCGGAATTACTATTTCCATGTAAACTCGAAGGAAAATAGTTTAATTCGGAATTATTTAATTCCTAATTTTAATTCCGATTTAAAAAACATCATGTAACCGCAGCCATTCTTGCATATTTTCACGTCATGAGTCGACGGCATGCTTCGTCGTAATCACCACCAACCGATCCATCAGCATTCCTTCGCGTCAAAGACACCTTTGATTTGCCTACAGGTACGCTGACTGGGATCGCTGCAGAGCTGCAGTCGCCCGTCGTGGGCGTAAAACAAACCGGTAGGGAACATTTGAAGCCTTACTACGGAGTATTGGCGGGGCGAAGGCGCATGGGACTGAGTATAAGATGTCATGTGATATCATGATTTGATCGGAGGCAGCGTCAGCCAAAGGTCTGCCGGAGTTCTTTCATGGTAGAAAATCAGTTCCCGTCCTCCACCTGGGTTTCTTGCCAAAGCAGCAGAGGGAAGTGACATAATCTGCAAATCACCTATCACAAGCTTCAACAGTTTACGGCGGGTTCCAGAGATGGATGGACTCCTGCTGGGGGTCGATGGTTTTCGTCATCTGCCGGGTCTGGGATGAATAATGGGTTCTGTTCCGAGCGTTCGGCCGGGTGAACGCGAGGCTAAATTAAGCAGCTGCTGGCTGGAAACCCGAGGCTCCGTTAAAGGAGAACGTGAAACCGTCCAGAACGGTTTTAACGCAGATGAAAATGTCTGTTTTCGACGGTGATTTATCACCCGCCTGCACGCCAAACATTCCTCCGCTCCAGGATTGATGCCACACCATCGCGTTCGTATCGCACGTCCAGAACCGGGCCCCAGAGGCAGTTACTGATGCTGGATTTAACAAACACATGTGGTTGCTCCCTCCGTCCGCCGCGGCAGACGGACGGACGGACGAGGCGGGTGACCGTGGCAACGGTCGCCAGGTACACAGACAAAACAACCTCCAGGAACAGCCTGATGTCATCCTATAGAAAATACTTGCCCCCACGCTAATGAACACGCGCGCACATTTCATTAACAGTTGCGTGTAGACATCATTAATTGTTGGAGTCGGTACCTAACGGTACCACGATGACAATGGGACTCATGAATCATGAAACACAGCGACAAGCGAACGACGACGTTAATACCACACCGCTTTTATGGTTACTGGGTTCATGTGCAGCGTTGGCTCATGGATGCGTGGCTTTTTTATTTTATTTTTCTGTAACCGTGCTGATGGGACGGCCAAGAACATGTGACTGTGACTCAATTGTTCTTCCCCTAAAAGACGATAAGAGATTAAGAGACAGTGTTAATTGCTTTAAATCAGTGGTTCTGAACTGGTCTGGCTTCAGGACCCACCATCACCCTTAATGACAAGCCGCGACCCAAATCAAGGAAAATTTCCAACTTCTCAAATTTATTGAATGAGAAGATCGTGCAGTTTGAAACGGAGATAGTAAAATAGAATATCACAGGAATGCCAACACACAAAAAATAAGTGTATTGGTGAACCAAAATGGCAAAAACCAAAATAGCATAACCAAAATGACTTCAAGTGGGAAATATTCCCTTTGATGCTCAGTTAGCTGCATTTTAATTAAATCCAAAACACTTGACTTTAGTAACTTCAGTCGTTTTTAACAGACTCAACATGCACAAACATGAAATAAAACAGTGCAACCACTGAGCAGTAGTTTCAAAAAGAACTCAAATATGTAGCATTTGCTGAGTAACCACTTCCTGAATATATAACAATTTCCTATTAAAACTATCGAGTCACTTATTTAAGCATTAATCATAAAGCTGACATAACAATCAGAACATTTCAGTAACAGCCATTTTTAAGACTCAACAGTGCTTTTATGGACAAACATGAAATAAAACAGTACAACCACTGAGCAGTAGTTTAAAAAAGAACTCTAAATATATAGTTTTAGCTGAATAACCACTCACTGACCTTTGACTTCAAGATAATTAAACCCATATCTCATATATCCTTCGTTGTATCTGTGTTTCACCTGCTCAACATACGTAAACAAACTCTGCAGGTCTTCTTCTATGGTGTGCATTACAGGATATTATCCCCATCTACTGTTAAGGAGTATAAATGACACGTTTTAGCATTTCCTTCCCCAGGGAAAGGCCCACGACTCACTGAAAACGGGTCTGTGACCCACTTTTGGGTCGCGACCCACCAGTTGAGAACCACTGATTTAGACTGTAGGGCGGACCTGTGATGGACTGGGGACCTGTCCAGGTGGACCCCTGTCTTTCACCTGAAGATATCTGGGATAGACTCCAGTAGATCCCTGTGACTAAATGGGTATGATGGATGGATGGATGGATGGATGGATGTGGATTGTAGGGTTGTCCAGTCATTTGAATGGGGAGACATCAAGCGTTGCTTATCTTCACCAAAACCTCCTCTCCTCACCACATCACCCCGGTCCTACAAAAATTACACTGGGTCCCTTTAAATCCAGGGTTGAATATACATTCTCCTTCCCCTCTCCTTATCCCTCTGATCTCCTCCACATCACCACCTCCTCTCCCTCCCTTACATGCTTCTCCTCCATCCATCCTCCATCCTCAGCACCAGTATTGTGTCTGTCTCACATGTAGCGGTCGCAGCTCCATCAATAGTTGGGGATTTTCCTACTTCAGGAGATCCATCTGTCTCCTAACGAACATGAGAAGATAAAACGTGATCGGATTGGTCAGGTGTTCAGAAGTAGAGGGATGGTCATCTGCCCCTGTATGACATCCCTCACAATGTCTGACAAAAATAAAAAAAGTTAATGATAGATTAAGCTTAATACATAAAAGTAATGGTATTGGTATTGGTATCGGTATTGGTATCGGTAGTGGCATCGGTATCAATATCGGTAGCGGTATCGGTATCTGCGATACTGGCCCTGTATTTACTTGGTATTGGATTGAAACTTAAGTTCCCAGTATCGCCCAGCTCTAATCCAAACAATCAAAAGTTCCTTAGAGACCTCATTAGCAAAAAAAAGCAGAAATCAGTGATCTTTGCTAGACAGAGGATGTATGAATTAGCTAACAAACCTAATCGCTATCTGGCTAATCTCCTGCGCGCCAGGACCTACAACCAGAACATTGTATGTATCAAAGAGCCAAAGGGAGCTCTCAAATACAACAATAAAGAAATTATTACTATTTTTAAAATGTTTACAAAGTTATACACCTCACAGTTTAATGCTTCCTCCAATCAGGACATGGCTAATTTTTTCGGGAAGCTTCTGAACGTCTCTCCTGAACAGAGAGGTTTTATGGAGACCCCTATCCTTGGCTGAAGTTAAGAACTGTATCCACTCTCCTCCTAAAAACAAGCCTCCTGGCCCGGATGAGTTTAACGCAGAATTCTACAAAAAAATGTAACAATATTCAAATTTACCCTTTATTTGAAATGTTGTAGTTTTCATTTGAGGCCGGTGCCTTCCCTCCATCTTTAATGGAGGCTAACGTTTCTCTAGGTCTTAAAAAGGATAAACCACCAGAGGAATGTTCCTCATAAAGGTCCATTTCAGTTCTAAATTTAGACCTTAAACTTCTTGCAAAGGTTTTAGCTCTGCGGTTAGAAAACGTTCCCTCTGTTATAGCGTCTCTTGATGCGGAGAAGGCCTTTGACAGGCTTGAATGGCCCGTATCATCCTGTCTGGGCTGGGGGAGGAGTTTATTAGATGGATCTGTATTTTGTACACTTCCTCTCTCTCAGCTGTTATCTTTAATGAATTTAGATCTGGGAGTTTTAGTATATGAACGGGGTACCAGACAGGGCTAACCCCCCTGAGTCCGTTATTGTTGCCTGCTGGCTATGGAACCCTTCGCAAGATAGTAACAAGACCAGACAGTGATATAAAAGGCGCTGCTGAGGACGTTTTGATCTGTTTAGACTCCCCCAGACAGTCAATTCCCAATCTAATAAAGATAATTGATGCTTATGGCTCCTTTCCTGGAGCTAAAAGTGAAGCCATGGCACTAAATAGTTCTCAAACACATGACCCCGACATCTCACTGCCGTTTCGCCGGTCGCCGTCTGGGTTCTCTTATCTAGGTGTGAAAGTTTCCCTGCACATTAAAGACCTCTATAGATTGAATTTCGCTCTTACAAGCTATTAAAACAGGAGCTTGACAGGTGGTGTGGACCGCCGCTCTCCTTACCGGGTCGTATTCACCTCTTTAAAATGAACGTTCTTCCTCGTCTTCTGTTTCTTTTCCAAACGCTCCCACCTTTGATGTCCAGAAAAACCCTCACATAACTTTAAAAGCTCTTTTATCTTTTATCTGGTGTAAAAAAACAACCAAGGCTTAGATACACTCTCTTCTCTGTCTACCCGTTAAAAGCGGTGGTCATTTTTATTTTACTAATTAGGTTCAAATTCCTTCAGGAGCGGTTTCTAGAGGTAGATGATCCCCTTGAGACATTTAATATACATTTCCCTTGGAAATGTTCCTTTACTCACTAAAGACAACTTGACATTGAAAAATATGTTACTTTTGTGGCGACGTACTCAGAAACTAGAAGGATACAGTAATTTTCTCCCCTGTTCATGAAAATCTGGATTGTATACTGTATGTACTAGGGATGCGCGCAATTAGTCGTCTAACCAATTAAACGTCCGCCCGCTTTCTAGTCGGCACCAGAAATATTAGTAGTTTAAACCAATTTGTGTTTTATTCATGTACAAGGCCGTTTAACTGTCATACAGCCGCCCGCCACTAGTCAGGGCTACAGAGCCGTCAGACAGCAGTTCCCCTCTCCACAGCGATGCTCGAGTAGACTGGAGTTTTAAAACGGCACGGTGGGAAGATAGTCTCGCAAAACCAGCGCGGTTTGGCGGTACTTTAATCTAGAAAATGAAAACAAGGTAGTATGTAGACTGTGTCAGAAACAACTGGCATACAATCACTCGACTGGAGCAATGCGCAACCACATTCGACTCAAGCATTTGGATGTTAATCTGCACGAGCTGATGCTAGCGGTGCTGATGCTAGCGGTGCTGATGCTAGCGGTGCTGATGCTAGCGGTGCTGATGCTAGCGGTGCTAGCCACACTCAGGCCGATTTGACATTGTTTACCTGGAGACGGTGTTCTCCCGTCCGGTTTTAGATGTTTGTTTAATTTTACACTCATATTGAACTGCGCATAGAGCTTAATAATTCAGCAGCAATTTATCATTTTTGTTAACTTTAAGTGTGTTTTTTTCGGATGTGCAGGGTTTATATTCATACTGCACGGCGCAAAATGCTGCTCGTTTCGGTTGAAATTTAATTATAAATTAGATTTTTTTATTAACTTGAAAGTGAATTAAATCAATAATTTTTGTCGGATAATCTGCAAGATTCAATGTGTCAGAGGCAATTTATTTATTTTGGTGGTTAATGTTTGACTGAGTTGCCTTCATGTTCACATTCATTCATACTGCACGGTGCAAAGTGTCTCGTACTTCAGCGGCATTTAAAATCCGACATGGTTGTTGAACATTGTGATTAAAGGCCTAAAGAACTCTTGTTACACACAATATTTTTTGGGACAATGTTTCAAATTCTGTTTCGCTGTTTCAATAAATTGTGCTAAATTTTCACTGTTTTCTGAGTGTTTTCCTTTTTTTTAGACTAGTCGACTAGTCTTAATTAAAATTTTCGTTTAGTCGACAGGGAAATTAGTCGCCAGGAACATTCCTAGTATGTACATGTGCACGTACATCCACATCGCAGTTTTCACCATTCGCAGGGGGGGGTTACAGCCCCCATTAACCGCGAAGTGTGGGGGATTACTGTATTCTAGTAATGTGGATTTCTAATGAGGTCGCTACCTTAAACCAGCGGCTACAGACTGTGACAGGTGTTATCGCCTTCGAGGTCTTTTCCACTGCTCTGAGGGACGAGCCTTACGTATTTTACCGGATTTGGAACCCTTTCCTTGTCTACCTTGGAGCCACCAAGTCTCAAAGAGTAAAGATGGGACTTATTGACTTGTCCTGGAGTCAGAATACAAGGGTGTAAGGTGTTATGATGGATTTGATAAGAATCTATGTGTACCCTTGTGCTTTATATCGATTTTTGTTGGTCTGTCTGCTTTGCAACAACGTTAATAATGATTTTGCAGCTTTTCATGCTTCAGCGCGAGCATCAGCCAACAGAGCTGCGGTGATGAAACGAGATGATTCCTACAAATGATCAAATATCCCTTTAAATGAATTTGAAACTGATATCTTAAAATGCTGCTCGGTGTCATTTGCTTTCTTTCAGCTGCTGCTCTAAAAGAGGTCAGAAACAAAGAATACAATAAAAAATTGGCGGAATACTGGAGCACGCCATGAAGTTTCTGCAGCTTTGGCTAAGTTGCACGGATAAGAAGAAAGTGATTAACAAGAAGAAGAAGAGAAACCTAAACAAACACAGCAGGACTTGTTCTAAACCCTAAAAAGAAGACGGGACACTGAGGAAAGAGGGCTGAGGGATATAAACCGATACGTAGGAACAATAACCGGAGGGTCCAATATGGAAGAGAAGAGCCTTTAAAATGGATTAGATTCTAATACCGCCAAAAAAAGACTTCTTCCCAGACTATTTCCCACAATTCATTTCCCCTTTGCAGACATTTTAGTCATTCAGCAAATCACAAATGGCCGCAGCATCTAAGCTCCTGGTGTCGGTGCCAGTGGTCAACTTGAGTTATCTTTCAGCTGTGGAGCCTTCTGGGCTTCAACACAAGTACTGATGTATAGTGTTTTGTGATTTAAGCCCGGTACGAACCCATAGCTCTCCCTCTGGTGCAGCGCAGCGCAGCGCTAATACCTGGAATCAGACGCACATCTGTAACTCGCAGACACTTTGCGTCAAGCTGAGGAGCCGAGAACTGACCGGAGAGAGATGTGGGATTACCTCTGCGGCACAAATCCATATTTGTGTTTGAAGGACTCGCCGACTATCGCTTCTACTTGAACCTTTCTGGCCTTCGGCGCCGGCCCCTCCCCCTATAGACAGAACTGTGCGTAGGTTGGCAAACGATGCCCACAATCATCGCCACAACGATGATTGACAGCACAGCATCTGACCAATCAGCTGTCAGATGCACCGACAGGTCGTTGATGATGATGGCGTCCAAACGACAACATGAGTCGGAATTGTTCAGGAGTGGTCGGAGTGGTAATTGACCAGTTGGTGGCCATGTATGGGTTCAGGTTTGTTCTACTATCAATAGAGATGTTTGGCTGTGGAGGTGAAATGTTGCAGCTTTGAGTGAATTTAATTCATAAAAAGACAATAGAACCTGCAAGTGAAAAAAGAAAAAAACAATAAGTAGGCAACTAGACTATATAGAACATAATCAAATATAGAAATATTATAATTAGTTGTAGCTGTATTTGCATTAATTGCATTTTAATCTCTGAGGTTCCTATTTATGTTCATTGCATTGTGTTATTTATCGAAACAAATCTTAAATATCTGCTTTATTGATGGATTTCCTGTCGTACTAGGGTCGATGTTGAGGTTTATGAAGAAGGGTGACACAGATCCAACGGCCGGTACCTCACAAGGGACACCTGCCATAACTGATGCAGCCTCACAAAGCACATCACCTGGGCCATCAGGTAGCTCACCAACAGATGTAGCTTCAACCATCACGTCACCAGCACCATCAGGTACCCCGACAGTGGAGGCCTCAGCCTTCAAGTCACCAGCGCCATCAGGTACCCCGACAGTGGAGGCCTCAGCCGTTAACGTCACCAGCGCCATCAGGTACCCCGACAGTGGAGGCCTCAGCCGTCAAGTCACCAGCGCCATCAGGTACCCCCACAGCCTCAGCCGTCAACCAGTGCCATCAGGCCATCAGGTACCCCAGTGGAGGCCTTAGCCGTCAAGTCACAGCGCCAGTCCCCCAGTCACGTCACCAGCGCCATCAGGTACCCCCCGACAGTGGAGGCCTCAGCCGTCTCAAGCGCCATCAGGTCAGTGGAGGCCTCAGCCGTCAAGTCACGAGCGCCATCAGGTACCCCAACAGTGGAGGCCTCAGCCGTCAAGTCACCAGCGCCATCAGGTACCCCGACAGTGGAGGCCTCAGCCGTCAAGTCACCAGCTCCATCAGGTACCCCAACAGTGGAGGCCTCAGCCGTCAAGTCACCAGCGCCATCAGGTACCCCGACAGTGGAGGCCTCAGCCGTCAAGTCACCAGCACCATCAGGTACCCCAACAGTGGAGGCCTCAGCCGTCAAGTCACCAGCGCCATCAGGTACCCCGACAGTGGAGGCCTCAGTCGTCACATCACCAGCGCCATCAGGTACCCCGATAGTGGAGGCCTCAGCCGTCAAGTCATCAGCCGTCAAGTCACCAGCGACACGTACTGGGTGACTTGTATGTGTCAAACTGCAAATCTTCAGCTATTTTGTGACATTGAACATAAACAATACGAACTCAAATTTTGATGAGATTTTATGGAGTACGCTTTCTCAGTTTGTTTGTTACAATGCAGCATACTGGTTCTAACGAATATGCATCCTGCCATTTGCATTAATGTTATTTTTGTACTTGCCACCGACCTTAGACTTTTATTTTTTAGAAACCGACCACATGGCAACATCATCCCTGCAGAGAGGTCAACTCCCTCAGCAGGACAGCGTTCGGCCCCTCCGCAAATCTCTCCAGACTCGCGTTGCAACTGGTTTTGGAGCGTAGTGGATCAAACAGTACCGCCCTCGCCAGGGTTTATTGCTTCCAGAGATCTTTAAATTTTACTTTGGGGACTTAAATTTTGTCGTAGCAACCAAACTAGCTATCTTGCTAAACTCACAGATGATAAATTTACTGGACAAACCCTTAGCTTAGCTTCATGTTGACCCAGGATGATAATTATTATTACTCCTCATTTGTATACACGTGTTGCAGTCAGCCAAGGCCACCGCTGTCAGCCCACATGTCACAGGATGGTTGGTTGCGTACCTCGAACCGGAAGGGTCCTGAAACGATCCGCCGAGCGGCGCAGAAGAAGTTGACCGTTTAGCAGTTAGCACAGCTGCTTGGCAAAGCTCCAAAGCAACAAAACATATCCTCCTTAAAATATGACTGTTAGGTTTTTATTCACTGCTCAGAAATAAAGCTAAGCGCTGAGTAGCTAAAACAAGTCACCAGCTATGCCGTGCCGGGCATACGTCTGCTTTGGAGCCTGGTGGTCAGTCAAGGAACTGCAGTTTTTGTTTTGTTGTTTCATCCTGGAAGTGGAGGTGTTGGCGGTTGGCTAAACTAGACAGTCACCTTCAGGTGAGTTTTAAAGCCTGTACAGTACACCATGAAGACGTTTCTGTGGACTTCTTTTCTGGACGGTATGAGCTGCTGTAGCGGTCTGAAGGGAGAAGTCGCTGCGCTGTATTCCAGGACGAACCGAGCCAAGATCATGACTTGGTGACAGTTCGTTGTGGGTTTGATGCTAATTCGTTTCTGGAATAAAAACACGGATCAGGCGTGCTGTTACAGCAGCCCACCAGTGTTGTTTCATAACCAAGTAGCCAAGTGAAGCACAGATGGGGAAATTACAATCAGCCATCAGTTGTAAAATCTTGATGTTTTATCTCCAACAGTAATTATTCCCAAGATCTCATTCCAAGATCTTGTCCTTTCTAAAAAAAAGAAATAAAAATCTAAATTGGGAAGGATCCTCCATTAGGCATAAAGGTTTGTTTTCCTGACCTGAATATAAGGCTCTCCGGGCTCTGTAACAGCTAATATTCCTGTATTGCATTCCAGGATATAGCCTGCTCCAAAAACCACAGCAGCTGGCCGAGGATTCCTTTCTCTCCCCGGCTCACATTTTTTTTCGTCCTTCTTTGGTTCCAATGAAGACAAAGTGCACAAAAGATGTCTGTTTGCAGGTCGGAGTAGGAAAGCAGAGGAAATTACCACCAAGCCACCAAACATACGATGGTGAAACTTTGTCTGCGGGGGATAGAAATCACAAAACGCTGGTGGAAACAGTGGCTCCATCACAGCCGGTGTCATTGTGTTTGATTGGAGGATTCGGCCTCGTCCAAAACCACAGCAGCTGGCGGAGGATTCCCCCCCGACCTCTGGCTTGGCTAATACCTGGAGAGAGACAAAGATCTTGTTACTCTGTCTGTCTGGGTCGATCTCTTGCGGGATTTTGAAGGCCAAATCTGATGTATCAGGGCCGTCGCCGCCAACAGACGATATTTAATACGATTTCTACGAATTTAAACTTCCACTTCATGCCAAAAAAGCCATGTGAAGCAGCATGGGAAAAAAATTATCTAACAATAAAAAAAAACTAAAAAAGAAATTAAGAACCTCACCACAAAGCATTTACGTGTGTTAAAACTTAACTCCAAACTCATTAACACATCAGATCCATACACAGATCATTCTGGAACTTTTAAAGTTTAAAGTAACAGATCTTTTATTGGAAACTGGACCACAGCACCAAGAATATGCTCATTACAAGTCAGATCTTTTTTTTTCCAGTGGGAAATAAAGAAACTACGAAGAGATTTGTCTTGTCAACATTAGAATTTAAACCTGAGAAAACTGTAAGATCTGTGGGCTCGCTCACATAATAGACTTAGCAAATTTCTTCCTTCCTTCCAGATGTTCCTTTCAGAGGTCTCCAGAGCAAATCATCTGCCTTGATCTAACTCTATCCTCTTTCTCTACATCCATAAATCTCCTCTCTGGTCTTCCTCTAGACCTCCTGTTCCAGTTCCAACCTCAGATATCTTCTCCATCCCTCCTCTGTTCAGGTCCAAACCATCTCAGTCTGACTTTCTCTCCAGAACATCTAACATGTCCTGTCCCTCTGATGTTCTCATTCCTGATCCTCTACCTCCAACTCTGCCTCCTGTCTTTCTCTTGGTGAAGCAACAACAACAAAAAGACTTTAAAGAATAAAACAAACAGCAGTGGTGGAACAAGGTTTATCCAAACACTACACTAAAGCATGAAACTGAGGTTGCACCTCAGCCAAATATAATCAGCTTAAAGGTAGGGTAAGTGATTTCTGGATGACGTCACGTTTGCTATTTTGGTTATGGCTGCCACCACTCTGTTTGCTTCGGAGCCAGGGTTGTGTATTAGATAACTTTAGGTATCAAGTTGGACCTTCTTTTGCCTTCAGAAGGACCTGAACTCTTTGTTGTATAGATTCAACAAGGTTCTGGACATGTTGACCCAAGATCCTGGTCTCTGTTGACGTGGCAGCACATCTGCCGGCCTGGGCGTCCATGATGCGAATTCGTTGCTCTGCCACATCCCAAAGGTGTCTCCACTGGACTGAGGGTTAGTCGACTGCTGCCTCTAGGAGAGTAAAACAATATGACAACCAAGTTCTTTACACTTTAAAATATAAAAACATGCAAGCGCACATCCCCTAAAAAACTGTTCCGTTCACAAGGAATTCAGCCGGTAGACCTAATAAAGCGACCTGTAAGTGAAAATCTATATCGTTCTAAATGTTAGATAAAATGCAGATTTATCTTTGTTTTACTCCTTCTGTTTCTCTTCACCTCTTCTAAATAATCCATTGAATGCAACCCACAGTCTTTCTCTTCTTATCACACGCTCACAGCTCCTCCCACATGTGTTTCAGATCTGTTGTGGTCGTGTTTATTTACTGGGTGATACTGGGAATTCTGGTATCGATAAGTAAATACAGGGCCAGTATCGCCAATACCAATACCAATACTGATACCGATACTGATACTTTTTCATATTAAGCTTAATTTATCATGAACTTTTGTGATTTTTGTCTTTGGATTATTTTGTTAAAGCCAAGAATAGAATTTCGTCAAACTTTATGTCTTCAACATTTTTGTGTAAATATTTATTGGAGTTGAATTTCTGTTTTTTTTTTCTAGCCCACCTTTTATATTATATCTTTCAATACTAATTATTTTATACCTCTGTCCACAGTAATTTTTTTGCACTGTGTGCACTTTCCTGTTGCTTTAACTTTATAAATTTCCCCGTAGTGGGATAAATAAAGGATTATCTAATGTTATTTTATCTTAGATAACACCTTAGATAACAAGATGACCACTCTGATCTACCTGGATGCTCTCTGCTGGAAAGAAAAATTAAAAGAAAAAAGCTTGAGTATCGATCTTTTTACATGAGTATCGTTCAATATCAATACTAGCATTGGTATCGATATTATCAATATTTGGTTCGATCCACCCACCTCTACTGGAGGTTCCAGTTACTGGGGAAGGAACCGAGGAAAGGAGGAATGATGTGGGTTCTGTCCTGCCAGTGGAGCACTGGGCCAGCGTTCGAGTATCGAGTATCGTTCGATATCAATACCAGCGTTGGTATCGATATTATCGATATTTGGATCGATCCACCCACCTCTAGTGTGTATCTTTGTTTGCGCTCAGTATCAACCGACTATCCTGATATCCTGACCGCTGAACAGAAGCAGGCCCAGCGGGTCCATCGGGACCAGGGGACGACCTCAGCTCTGCCTGTCTGAAGCTAAGCTAACTCTGTCCTGCACTGAGTGACCACCTCCATGTTCAGATGGCGTCTCAAACGCCGGATGGATGGATGGATGGATGGATGGATGGATGGATGGATGGGTTGTTGCACTAACTGTACCAAAAGACCACCGAGATGGGATTTGGGCCGACCTGGAAGTGTCCGAGTACGAAGCTCGGCTGCTACGCTTGCACGCTAGACTTGTTCGCACAAAACAAGTGCGTTGAAGCCAAAGGAGATGGCATCTCCACGTTAGTGCCACGTGTCATGAAGGTTTGAGGTAAAAACTGTGAGCGTGAGGGCTGGACATGGGCATACAAGCTATTCCTTAAACTATTTGGAGTTCAGAGTTCTCCAGAATTATTCAGAAGTGAAAAGCAACAAAGACGCTCGCTGATCTTCTGATGGAGGTGGACGTTGCAGCAAAGCTACACCGAAGTCCGACCGTACGACGCTCAGAGGAAAGAGAACGAAAAAGGTCTACACCTCAAATCCTACAGGAAGAGAAAGAAGCCAGAAGAGCAGAGGTGTAGGAGACAAACGAGAGAAAAACGACAGAAAAGAAAGAAAAAAGCTTTAATATTGTAAAGAGAACCGGAACAACTGGTAACATGAAAGCGCTGTAGAGAAAAAAAAGGAGAAGAAAAGCAGAGATGTGGGAGAAAAAAAGGAAACAGTAAATTCTGTGTTACATTTATAGTTCAGCACTTTTCAGGGTCACTGACCCCCAACACACCCCCTCCCACTCCTCCTCCCCCCCCTGCTTCCTCTCCACCCGTATGATCTACACGCCCAGAACACACACTGCTGCCGTGATGGATGTGACTGGGAGTCGTTCATAAATTTCTGAATGGAAAAATCCCCGATTCTGTCTGTTGCTTTCAAATTTACAACAAATCAAGCTGGGTGGCTTCATTACGAGCATCTGAGCAGGTCGGAGCGCTGCCAGGATCCGTGTGTGCGTTCATACATATATACATATATATATATATATATCCATCCATCTATACCCGTTTCATCCTTGAAGCGTCACGGGACACATATATATATATATATATATATATATATATATGCGCTAACTTTTGGCTAACGTGAAATGATTTTAACGGCACTAATTTTTATAGTGTGCGATTAACGCCAGCATTAGCGGGCCAGCCCCCCGGAAGTTCCCCATCAACCATTGCGGGGTTGTGCTACAGAGCGACACTTTCACCGGCTCACAGATTAACCAGTGTTTTTCTCTTTCTACAAATATATATTTTTATAATGTCGAGTCGGTCGAGTGGGAATACATGTTCCGTCATAAACTGTGCCAACAATGGCGTGAAAATTCAACAACGGAAGAAGAAAGTATGTGAAATACACAAGCCTTTACTGCACGAAGACTGCCTTGTTTGCAGAAGAAGAAGTTAGGAAGACGTGGGTGAAAAATATCAACAGAAAGGACTTTGTTCCAAATGAATACAGCCGGGTGAGTTTTCGTTAACATTCAATCTCGTACTACTCATAGTCTCGCTGAGAGTCCCGGACGATTCTGGCCGAAAGAACAGCAGTATGAGGCTACTGTAGCCCTCGGCACTAGCACAAGACTATAAATGAATGAATGAATGAATGAATGAATGACTTAGGAGAATGATAAAATAAATTAAATATAACATTAACGTATTCCCACAATTTTTAGTGTTTGATTATGGGAATAGATCATGCTATTTCCATAACCAATCATTAAAAACAGCGATAAACTACCTTCATCTGTAACTGGAGGCCACTGCCTAACATCATCAATCCAAGACATGTCTGCGTTATCAGTAACAGATGCTCCACGCTGCTGTGTTTGGGTTAGTTGGTGGAGCACCGCACACTCCGGTTATGTCTGGGCCACTAGGGGGCGCATGTCCACAATTTTTAAGTCGAAAAGGTGTATATCACACTGCGTGGATATGGCCGTTGATGTACAATAGTAGCGGGGAAAGTAGGGGCCTGATCTTCTGCTAGATCTACTAAAGCCGCTATTTAGGGATAGCGGGTAGGGGCAGGGGCGTTCCCCCGCAAAGAACACAATCTTCCACCTTGCTAAATCCGCTATCCCACCTGCGCTATCTGCTACATTATTCATAGGAGTGGTTAGGGCGTTCCACCTGTTAAACCAATCAGTGTCAGTAGCCATTGCCTTTAAGAGCAGGTTGCGCTACCCGCTAACCACTATGGAGGTTAGCGGATCAGAGCAGCTCTCATGGGCAGCTATTCTGGGACTCTGCTGTAGAGCTTCCTCCTCTTCCTTCCTCCTCCTCTGCACTGATATATACATGAAAATATTTTTACACAGACAATTACTATCAGCTACCTGAAAGTCCCAGTAAACATGCTCTGGTCATCTGTAGTTTAACTGACGAGCAGGCCGTTTAAGACGATCTCTGCTATTTTCTCAGGGGTTCAACTGAGGCCAGATCACGTTTTTTATACAAGAGTTAATTTGAGAGGTAGACCCGTTTGTGCACGTCCACATGTGACCAGGTGGACGCGCATTGATGCCTTGTACTGTTACTGTACATGCTGGTTGCGGGTAGCGGGTGGTCAGACCAGAGACGCCGTAGTGGGGTAGGCATACTAGGCAATTGCCTAGGGCCCCGAGCTGGAAGGGGCCCCAGGACAGCGGTGACATTGGTTCTTTTGTCAATGACAAAATGACTGAACTGCTTTAGACACTGCAACGACGATACGTTGGAAACCCCCCACATAGGGCCCCCACTAGCTGTCACTGCCTAGTGTGTTAAGGGACCCCCGAGACACGGCTAATATCGATCCATATCAACGACACAACCTGAAACCTCCATAGACACTGCAGCGAGATATTTGGAACCCCCCCTAATGGGGCCCCGACTCTGCCCGTGGCCGGCTTTTTTCAGTACTTCAAACTCAAAATGAAGCGAGTATATCCATCAGGATATGAAAAAAAGAAAAAAAAACAAGAAGATGAAGGAAAAAGAGAACGGGAAAGCGCTAAATTCAAATGTGTATAATCTGACATTATTAAAAAAAAAAAGTTATGATGCCACTTTGTCCCAGTCTAGTCTCACGAAGCACAATTGCACATGACATGTTTACTGCGCTTTAGCCTAGCTTTTTAAACAGTAATTAATAGTAAGCTAACCAGTAACTAATTTGTATTTTGAAGAGGGTGATAGTCACCCCCAAGGTGACAAGAAACACCCCTGGGTCAGACAACCCGCTACCCGCTACCCTAAACCCGCGATCGTAAGATACCGAGTTTGCGGAAAGGGCAACTCTTTGCCACACCTACAAAGTGAGTAAGGGGGTCGACATAATGGGTAGCAGCTTTAGAGAGCAGAAGATTGCATTAGCGGTTAGTGGAGATTTCTAAACCCGTAATTTGCTGGTAGCGGCTAGTGTTAACGGGTAAGGGGAAGGGTACGATCGGGGTCTAGGTGTCGCCTCCAGGCTACGTGAGTTTTGGGCCCCTCCGTAGTTTGACAGAACAGGAAGCCATGCGCTGACGTCCATACTGCAGGCAGACGGACGTAAACAACATTAAAAAGATACTATTTTGAATGGCAAGTTCAGCTTTAAAACCTTGCCGGATGGCTCACTCGACAAGACAAAAGTCGTTTGTGTTTACTGTCGATGTGATTTTAGTTACCACCGGAGTACGCCTGCTCTCAATTATCACTTGTCGGCTAAACACAGATGGATGCAGAGAGCCCTGCACCCCCTCGTTTGAAGCTAACCACGCTAACACCGGGGAGACAGATGGACGGTGCTACCAGCCGCAAACTTACAACAACAAGTTATTTTGTGCATCCGTCTTGTTTAAGGATCATCCTGGCTGCTTGAAAATGGGGATGAATAGTTCAGTTTGGCATCATGCAAGCATTTGTTGTACTCTCATATTAATAAGAGTAATACAACTTGAAAAAGATCTTTTTAAGGTAGATTTAGAACAGCTCATGACTAGGGTTGGGCACCAAAAAACGATTCCAAGTAGGAATCGGTTCATAACGTCTGGTTCTGGAATCCTTTAGAAGATTTTTGAATTTCGATTCCTTTTTTTCGGTTCCTAAATGTCCACGCTATTTTCTTTGTTTTGTTTTGTTTTTGTTTTTATTTTTTTATTTACTGCACTAGTTTGTTGATGTTACTCCGCCCGGCGTACTCAACTCCGTGCTAGTGTCGACGTCACGTCCGTCACCGACGGGACTTCACTCGCCAAAACATGGATCCTAAGAGACGCCGCTCTTGAGTTTGGCTGCATTTCAGTCAGGGAAATGACGGCTACCTGGCGCAGTGCAACACCTGTGGGAAGCGTGTTACTGCCAAAGGAGGGAGCACGACTAATATGGCAAAACACCTTCGCCTGCATGGCATCACAAAAATAAACGAGTGTACCGTATTTAATTGACCTTTCGGTAAGTACAGCCCCCTTCCTAGTTACTGTTGCTAGGTCGGACAAACTTTCTGCTCTTCCATTAAGGACTGTGTTAATTGGCAATTGTATCATCAGTGTTAATATTATACTATAATAACGTTGCTGCTGGGGACCTGCAACAGTGACTCGAGGTGTCCAGAACGTTTGGAGGGACATTTTTTATTCTCTTTTCTAAGCCGAACAAACAACGTGACCCCCCCATTCACGTTGGCTGCGAGGAGTAAAATGACAGTGGAGCAAACACACGAGTGCCACAGAAAAGTAACAGCCGATGTGGTGAAAAGGCTTCTTCGCTTCTCAGTTTTTTTTTTATGAAAAAATTCTAATGTTAGATAAGTTGCGATCTGTTGACCTACACATCAAAGAATCGGAATCGGGAATAATTTTGAAATCGAAACAGATAATCGGAATCAGAATCGTTAAAATCCAAACGATGCCCAATTGCCTAGTCATGATGGAAAGATGATGGTTCAGTCTTCAGTCACCTGGACTGACAGACTGAACAAACTGAAGCAACCCCAGATCATGATACTGCCACCACAAGCTTACTAGACATGACGGGGGAAGCGCCTGGTGTGTCCGTCGTTCTTGAACAGGTAAAGTCTGAACTCATGAGATCACATGACCTTATTCCCTTTTATTCACTTACAGTGATCCCTCGCCAATTCGCGCTTTAAGTTCCGCGGTTTTAGTTATTCGCAGATTTTTTTTCAGAAATATAAAATATTAAAAAAATCAAGAAAAAATTGCCGACACATCACAGGATGTTATGCGCGTTCTCTCGCAGCAAACAAATGTGAGCCAGCCTGGCCCCTTTAAGAAGGTAGCCTTATGGGTAATGGTGTGGCCTTATGGGTAATGTAGTGTGTGTGTGTCGTGGGACGGCAGAATGAAAACGAGGTTAGATTAAAGAGCGGTTTGTTTACTACGGTTTAGAAACCAGAGGCCGTGAAGGTAACAGAAAGACCACAGTTGAGCCTTTGTCTTGTTTCGCTGCAGTGACTCGCTACTTTTTTGGGGTTTTTAAACATATTTTAAACACATTATTTTGGCTCGGGGGGCTCTGGCTCCAGTTCGCAGATTTTGATTCTCGTGGGGGGGGCACCTGTCCCCATTAACCTTGAAAAATTAGGGATCAGTGTATTCCCTTTTAGGCTCACTGACGTGAAGAGAAACCTTGACTTCTGTTCTCGGTGGAAGTGGAGATGTTTTTTAAAATCATCTTTATAATTATTATTATTAGTAAACATTACTCTGATGTCAATAGTTGATGTTCTCTTTTACATTTTAACAAAAGCAGAAGTGACTGAAGCCCAAGTATCCTACTTTACTTATTTTATATTCAGTTGCAGAGCGGGGTCGTTTTCCTAACTTCTCACCTCAGTGACCCACTCTGCCACCACAGCAGCAGGATAAACACCCCTCAACCTTATTCATACGGTCCGAACCGTGCACGTTAGCGTGCGCCGCTGACACTGCTCATGCTAAGAACAGCTATTTCTTTGTAAAAGACCCTAATCTCCTAGTCGCCGAGGGCAGCGGGTGAGTCAAAACTCGTATCAGTCATCGCTCAGATCTGCAGGCCAGTGGGAAAATCTGGGAGTGCG
>JAGFBZ010000804.1:7500-90000 GCA_018398805.1 Hirundichthys speculiger | reverse complement strand
GGATGAGCACTAACATAAGAGTCTTCTTTGTCTTAAAGCAGACACATTATGTTTTTCTCATTTATCTGCAACTGTATTATGATGATTTATCATCTTGGATGATAAAAAACAAGGTAAACATAAATGGTGCAGTATTCATACGCACAAAAACTGAGGGTGCTGAGACTGTTTCCTTCTGGATAATATATATTTTTTCTAACATTGGCTCTCTGTGATGTAATGGATTCAGGTCGGGGGGACAGCAGCCTAAGCAAAGAGGATCAGAGGGGTGTACTACGAAGCAAGTTCAACACAGCCAGGCTTTCTTTGGGTGAGCTGGCTTAACAAACCTGAAACTCGCGATCAGAGATAACTGGTACCACGACGGTGGTTATCAACTATCTTTGTTAACCGCGGCTTTCTGCTTTCTGCTCTGTGCGCGTTCACACGAAAGGGGGCGTTTGACGCGTCATTTGACGCCTCTTCCGGACAAAATGGATAGATGGCGGTCCGTATATTTCCAGTCAGGAGGAGCAGGTTTAATAATGCAGGGCTATGAGGATTTCAAAGAAATCTTTACGGCCAAAAGAAATACTGTTGGTGCGAATAAAGCCAGAGAGGAGTGCTGGCAAAAAATTGCAGATCGTGTAAATTCGTAATGTGACAGTGTGAGGTCCTGTCACTGACCTCCGATTGATGACGTGTCCTGGCTACTTTGGCTGACTGGCAATTATGCGTGACTTTCACCCGGGAGTCTGGGGATCAAACCCCGCCTGGGCCCTATGTAGTGTCTCTTGCCACAGTAAATTATATTTATTTCACCACTTAATACACCTTAATTAATCTCCCTCCCTCTTTTAGAGCGCTTAAACTTTAAACTTAATGCAGCAGATTTAAACATTATGTAGGTCTGACTGTCCCATTATGGATGATAAATGAAAATCACTTTAGTTTTTTGCTAAATCTATGTGAAATTAATTTAAGATTTAATATTATCTGTGATACCAATATACGTTCACCGGCCACTTTAATAGGTACCCTATCACCCTGGGGAATCTATGAATTATATTACAACATTTCACATGAAATTCCACGTCACACTGATTATCAATATAATGGACTATTAATTTATGTTACCTGCGATTTAGTAAAACGCTTCTTTTATTTGAAGCGTGGGCAGATGGCCAGGGAATACTACAAACATATTCAGCAGTTCAGTAAGAACAAGTACAACCTTTATTCCAGTATTCTGGCTCAGATTTTCTGCATCACCAACTAAATGCATGTAGGTTCCCGCGGCAAAGAAACGCAAAGAAACGCACACCGTTTGCGCTACTGTGAGCGCACGGCTGCGTTTGGTGGCGCTGCCAATATATGACTCTAGCAGATTACAAATGTAACGGATTCCCTCAGCTGGAAATCTCTAGCGTTCATAGAGAATATGGTCATGGGAAGCCAGCGGATCAGTCCGGTCTCTGAATACTCTCCCTCCATTGCACAATCCTGGCGCTCAGGTCAACAGGATTGGGTGAAAGTGAAAGGGCGGCGCTTTTTATAGCCGATTTGAGTCTAAACTCTGCACATAACCTGCTCCGGACCAGGTTAAGCTTGCAGAGTAAGTTACCATGGTGATCTAGCCAGGTCGAAAGAGAGCCACCTTCGTGGTACCGGAAATCCTGGTTTTAGACTCAACATACCTCGCTAACCCTCTAATCTCGCTTCGTAGTATACCCCTCAGACCTCCCTCTCCATGACCACCTCCTCCAGCTCCTCCAGGAGAACATCATGGTCCTCCCAGGCCAACCGAGAGACACAATCTGTCCAGCGTGTCCTGGGTCTGCCTCGTAGGTTTTTCCCAGTTAGATATGCCCAAAACACATCCATGAGGCATCCTGACCAGATGAACCACCTCAGCTAGCAGCTAGCTGCTGCTCCGCTAGAGGAGCAGCGGCTCTACCTTGAGTCCTTACCGAATGACTAAACCCTGCTGCTTCTATCAACGATCTCATTCCTCTGGTCACTACCCCCAGTTCGTTACCACAGGTGAGGGTAGGAATGAGGATCGACCGGCAAACACAGAGCTTTGCCTTTTGGCTCAGCTCTCTCTTCACCACATCAGACCAGTACCAGAGTTCACACCACTGCAGATGCACCAATCCGCCTGTCCATGTCCTGCTCCCTTCTTCCCTCAAGACCCAGAGAGACTTCGGGCCAACTCCAGTTCCTCCCTGAACCCTTAATCTCAGCCCTCGTTCTTAAACCTCGATATTTGGCCCTCAGTCTTGGCCCTCAAAACTAAGAGTAAGGGCTATCTCGTGGCTTAGAAATGGGACACCCCTTGAGTGGAGTTACGTCTTCAAACTGTGGTGGGCGGCCTTACGTCAAAGCTACATCCAGTCTGTTAAGAAAACGACAACGACGAAGAAGAAGGAGAAGACGTAAAAGAAGAATAAGATACTATAAATATATGTAACGAAGACAATAAGATAGTTTCGTAACATTTATATCTTTATTAACTACGAAAATATTTGGAGCTAGCATTTTTAGGTGCCATCCTTTTCGAATATGTCTTGCTGAAAATACTCAATGCCTTCTGGGTAGCCCTTACTTCCAAGGGTGGTGCCGGAGAATCTCAATACTGAGGGCGATACAGCCCTCAAACTCGTCCCTCAACTTGACTTTCTAAGAATCAGGACAGCACTTGCACTTTTGAGATTGAAGGTTGAGATTGAGGGTTAAGGGATGAACTGGAGTTCACCCTTTAACTCCTCCACTTGAGGCACAACCTCACTCTCAACCTGGAGGGAGAACCATACATCATCGCCAACAGTCAATCGTTCTCTTTGCGTCCCAGCTAACAGTCAAAAGTGGTTTTCTAATTCTTAGCTGGAGATGTTTCTAACTCAGTCAACATTTTCCCTCAAATCTACACCTGTTAACACCGATGTATACAGAGAAAGAGATATAAAGACACTTAAGTGGGTGGGAGATGACAGCAGAGCAGGTAATGATCATAGTATTGACTGAAGACAGATCCAGCTGTGACCTTTTGCAGATGTGGTTTGTGTCTGAATCTGATTCTGGTTGGAACCTCCGTGGAAGGATTTGAGGTACTGAGGCGTTGACGGGACATTTTGAGACTCTATCACTGATAACACTTTTGGATGTTGAATGTGAAACTGAGTCCGTTTGACAGTTGAGCCATAAGCCCCGCCCCCTCGACAAGCCTGCGGGAATTCCACCAGTCAAAAACCACCTGAGCCAAAACTGCTTGCTTTGTTTTTGGTCTGAAATAATTGCAATTAAATTGGATTGCTGGAACTGAGCACAATATTACCACTTAAAAAGAAAAAAAGAGGGGAAATATGTCGCTGCAGGTTTGAGGTATTGTCTTACAAAATCCAACATGGATGACGAAGCCTAATGAAGATACAAATGTATTGAAATGTCACGAGAGGCTTAGGCTCACAAAAAGATGATTATCTAAATACAGAGGAGTTGGGCATGAACATGATTGACGGAAAGCTTGGAGGCAAAAAAAAGGCTAAAATTGCTGCAAGAAGAGCTGAAATGCTGATTAAAGTGTCATAAAAGACAAAATGATCAAGGGCAGCTAAAGAAAATGTCTTAAATGAGGCTAAAAGACACCAGTCACATGTCTCATGGCATAATTTAACTTTAGTCCTCAAACCTCAAAGGAATAACAAAAATCTTAGCATTTCAAAAAACACTAAAGCAAAACAAAAAGTAGACCGGGGGTTAAATGAAGCCACAACAGCTACTCTGATTCCCAAACAGCAGTGTAGCTGCTGAGGACTTTGACCAGACTCACTGATTCAAATACTTTTGTTTTCTCCATTTCTGTTTCACATTTCTACTACTATCATATGGAAGAACCGTCTTATTCCTCTTAAAGGAATTACCACAATAGCTTAATCTATGTGACATAGCTAACATCCTCACAAACTGGCAGGATAGTGGAGTAAACGTCTTTATTTCCTCCTGATATTCACACCTGTGTTCTGGACGGAGTTGAAGTCTCATCACTGTGAAGAATAAAAGGGCCTCTCACCAGCTAAACCTTACCAACAATACCATCAATACCAACAATACCACCAGTACCATCAATACCATTAATATCTACAATACCATCAGTACCATCAATACCAACAAATACCATCAGTACCATCAATACCATCAGAACCATCAGTACCATCAATACCATCAGTCCCATCAATACCAACAGAACCATCAGTCCCATCAATACCATCAGAACCATCAGTACCATCAATACCATCAGTACCATCAGTATCATCAGTACCATCAATGCCATCAGTACCATCAGTACCATCAGTACCATCAATACCATCAATACCATCAGTACCATCAGAACCATCAATACCATCAGTACCATCAGAACCATCAATACCATCAGTACCATCAGTACCATCAATACCATCAGAACCATCAGTACCATCAATACCATCATCAATACCATCAATACCATCAGTACCATCAATACCATCAGTACCATCAGTACCATCAGTACCATCAATACCATCAGTACCATCAATACCATCAGTACCATCAGTACCATCAATACCATCAGTACCATCAGTACCATCAATACCATCAGTACCATCAGTACCATCAATACCATCAGAACCATCAGTACCATCAATACCATCAGAACCATCAGTACCATCAATACCATCAATACCAACAATACCATCAATACCATCAGAACCATCAGTACCATCAGTACCATCAATGCCATCAGTACCATCAGTACCATCAATACCATCAGTACCATCAGTACCATCAATACCATCAGAACCATCAGTACCATCAATACCATCAGACTCATCAGTACCATCAATACCATCAATACCAACAATACCATCAATACCATCAGAACCATCAGTACCATCAATGCCATCAGTACCATCAGTACCATCAATACCATCAGTACCATCAGTACCATCAATACCATCAGTACCATCAGTACCATCAATACCAACAATACCATCAATCAGAACCATCAGAACCATCAGTACCATCAATCCATCATACCATCAATACCATCAAGTACCATCAATACCATCAGTACCATCATACCATCAATACCATCATACCATCAGTACCATCAATACCATCAGTACCATCAGTACCATCAATACCATCAGAACCATCAGTACCATCAATACCAACAATACCATCAATACCATCAATACCATCAGTCCCATCAATACCATCAGTACCATCAATACCATCAGTACCATCAGTCCCATCAATATCATCAATGTGTCTGAACGTGTTGTGTCTGAACATACAATAAAGATGGTTCTATTATCTGTTCTATTGATTAGACATTGACCCATTAGTTGGAACATATAATCCATTGAAACAATGGTTCATTCATCATGAAAAATCATTTTACAGACTGTCTCGTGTACCATGTGTTTAACGTGTGTCAGGTTGAACCAACAAAAGTTTGAAAATAAGGGGTTGATTTTTAATTTTACAGGGACATCATTTTTTTAAAAAAAAAGCCTGGACAGACGACCTGTCCAGGTGGACCCCTGCCTTTCACCCATATAGAACTGGGATGGGCTCCAGCAGATCCTCGTGACCCTGCAGAGGATTGAACGGGCATAGATGATGGATGGATGGATGGATGGATGGAAGGAAGCCTGGACAGATTTTTTTATACCGCTAAAAATGATCATAAAACACTGTATAATAGTCATGTTTCAAAGTAATTATTCAACCTTAATTCGTATCATATGTGTTTTCAGCACTTTTATTTGCCATTTATTCCGTTTCAAGGGAGAAAACTCACCACTGTGTAGTTTGGCATCATCGCCTGCACCACAATGAACATGGACCAGAGAAAGCAAAGGAGAGGGTTTGGAGTTTGGCGCTTAGAAGGAGAGTAAAGGCTGCAGGACCATCTCCAAGCAGCTCCGTGGTGTTATGACTACAGTTACAGATGTTGTTCAGAAGTATAAGGTCTACGAGACTGTAACCAACCTGGCAGGACACGGCTGCCAAAGGGAACTGGAGCCTCCATGTAGATCAGAAGGATGGTGCAGACGGCGGTAAAAAAGCCGAGGAAAGCAAACACCAAGTCGAGGTACGTCGCTGTCTGATCAAACTTGATTCAGTGCACGAGACGGTCAAGTCTCAAGACTATCGAGGGCTCACAGTATATAGACCAGTGTTGGCCAAGTTCACTTTCTGCACGAACTAGTTAAGTTCATAGTTCACAGAAATTAAAATGAACTAGTTCAGTTCACCTTTTCAAAGAATTAACTAAATAGTTCATTTTTAAAAAATTCTTTTTTAATGTTGCTGCGAGCAATTATTTGTCAAAATGATTACCACTGTCCATATACTACACCACCACAAATGGCAATTATTTTATCCATTTTAACTGTCAAAAACTATGTGTCCAATTCTGAATCAAATTCAATTCAATTCAAAAATACTTTATTGATCCCCCAAGGGGGAAATTCAAGTTTCAGTACACCAGTCTGGTGTACTAGGAGAGCTGCTAGCGTCCAGCGCTCCTTTTCATGCCCGGTCCCGTGGTCCGAGTGCTAACTCCAGATAACAGCCGTTAAAACAGTTAACATCCGTTAGAACCAGTATATCTCCATAATGATGACCAGTGAGATATCTCCAGGTCAGAGGAGGAAACACCGATGAACCAGACCGTCTCCTCTGGGAAGACCGAGCTCCATTCAGTCCGGCGAGCGACGGAGCCAACCGTCCTTAACCAACCAGGGTTCACATTAGCATTAGCATTACCATTGAAGGGACAGCCCATGAAAAACTGTCATTTCCGTTTCAGCTTCTCTCTACAGCAGCCATTCCCAAACTACAGAATACCAAGGCCTAATTTGAAATGTGAAAAATATACGCGGTCCACCAGAACCTTTAATCACAACTGTGATCAACATCCAGGACCAGGAACCATGATCCGGTATTAATGTGAGGGGTCAACAAATAAGGTGACACTTGTCATATTAAGTTAAGATGACAGTAGAATAACACTTAACTGGTTTGTTTTATTACTTCTTAATGTTTTTTTAATCATGTCATGAATATTTTACAGTAATTAAAAACATATTTTAAAAAGATCGAGGATTTAAAACATATTTGTTTAATTTTAATGACCTCTCACGGCCCCCTGCAGTACCAGGACGACCCACCAGGGGGCCGCGGCCCACACTTTGGGAACCACTGCTCTACAGTAGATTAAAAATATGAGGAAAAACTTGCTGCCAAATGGTCTTTATTATCAGACAAAAACAGGTCCTTAAAGTGTAAATGTTTTTCCCCCCATTTCAATATTTCAATCCCCCCCAGGAGTCTGGGGTCTCCTCCAGCTCTGGGTAACTTTTATCTTCCTACATGATGGTTTTAAACGTTTGATGACGTAATCGTTAGCGTAACAGCGACAGCTGTGTTGCCATGTTTGATTGATTTCCTCAGATTCATATCAGGCTCGTTTGTGGTGGATTTTAAATGGGGTTTACTGGAAACCTGGAACGGTTTGAAAGAGCGTCGTTCACAACTGCACAAATGAACTCGTTCACGTCCCCCGCTGGTGAAGGAGAAAGAGAGCGCGCTCAGTTCACGTTTGTGAAAAATAAACTAGTTCGTGAACTTCCGTTCAATGAACGCGTTCAGATACAACACTGATATAGACCCAAGACACGTGGCTAAAGAACCCAACGGTGCTGGTTGCATGAAACAGTGTCACACTTACAGATGTGAGACAGCTGGAGCAGCTCCAAAACACCTGTTGGCAGGTGCAGAAGTCTCTCTGAGAGCTGCAGAGAGTTCAACAAAACATCCACCATCATTTCTCCTCAGCCGGCGCTGTTTTTGTTCGTTTCACCACGTGAAAGTCTGAGGCGAACGAAAAACTCGAAAAAAACAAAGCGCGAGTCTTGTTTTACACTCAATAATTAGGGAGGGATGCGCTGACGAATGTGCACATCTGTTCATGTCTTTCTGACAGGCGCTCGTAACTCACGGGCAGAAAGTACGCTAATGTGTTTGTTTTCGACCACTCCTGAACATTCCTCGCTGACACGACGACCCGCAAAGTCACCACATCAACATTTGGAGCCTTTGCCTACGTGACACACTGACCCTCTGCTCCAAAATAAGAACAAAAAAAAATCTTCCAGTTACGTCATGTTCCCTGTCAGAAATAAAACAGAAAATAAAAACATGTTGACTGAGGGAATTCCAGAAGATGAAGAAGAAGAAATTTTCAGGAGTTATTTATGATTTACCGAGGGGGAACGTTGGGAACTCCATAATGTTATTTTTCCAAGAGTGATTTCCATGAATGTTACTAATGATGTCTGTGGTCTGTCTGAGCCGCTGATGGTCAGGGATTGTGGAAAGAAGGAGAGGGATGGAAGGATGGACGACGGGAAAAGAGAAGAAAGAGAGAAGAGAAAGGGGGCAATAAGAGAAAGAGGATGAAGGACAAACAGAAGGGCAAGAGATTAGAAAGATTTAGGGAACCCCGAGAAGAAAGAAAATAAAGGAAAAAGATCTAGAAGAAAATATCAAAGCGCAGGGAAAAGGTAAGCGAGGGGGGAAAATAAGAAAGGGGCAAGGAAAAAAAAAGACTGGAAAGAACTTTCAGGAGCTGAAAAAAAGAAGAAAAAGGGATAAAAGGGATAGAAATTGACAGAAATGGAAAAAAAGAAGAAAGTACAAAGGCTCTTAAGATGTGCAGACCAAGAATCTGGGACGGAGTGGTGGCTGAGTTTCTGCCTCCAGATCTAAATTATAGTTGCAGATACATGAACTCTGAAGGCATCAAAAGAACATAACAGCTGCTTTTGTCATTACTAATAATATCATAATATAAAACCACGAACATTGATCCTTTTTTTTTTTTTTTTTTTACCTTTTAATCAAGTTGTCACACACACGTACTGAACCGGAATGGCCCAGCAACGTAATCACGCATTTTTACAAGTTTACATATGAGTAATATTACACACACGCCAATAAAATATGTTGCACTTGCAGAAAACTGGTGGTCGGCGGCCATGATGGACCGGCGGCCATGATGGACTGGCGGCCTGTCCAGAGACAGCTGGTGTAGGAACGAGCATGAACTTACTTTTGGATTTGCTGTTGATTCCTGAGTGGGATATTCAAGCTCCAATATTCCATAATTCCCTTTGTTTCGATGTTCTTGATCACGCAGTCGTGGAACGATCTTGTTCCGACTCAAGTTCCTTTTGTTTCTTCAAGTTTAGTCAAACATTGATAGAAGACACAATATAAAATTATCCCAGTGATTCCCCATAAAATTTAGAATTGAATTCAAAATTCTGCTACAAGACCTGATAAGTCCTGATGCTCCTGGTTATCCACAAGACCTGATAACTCCTGATGCTCCTGGTTATCTACAAGACCTGATGACTCCTGATGCTCCTGGTTATCTACCAGACCTGATGACTCCTGATGCTCCTGGTTATCTACAAGACCTGATGACTCCTGATGCTCCTGGTTATCTACAAGACCTGATGACTCCTGATGCTCCTGGTTATCTAGACCTGATAACTCCTGATGCTCCTGGTTATCTACAAGACCTGATGACTCCTGATGCTCCTGGTTATCTAGCAGACCTGATAACTCCTGATGCTCCTGGTTATCTACAAGACCTGATAACTCCTGATGCTCCTGGTTATCTAGCAGACCTGATAACTCCTGATGCTCCTGGTTATCTACAAGACCTGATAACTCCTGATGCTCCTGGTTATCTACAAGACCTGATAACTCCTGATGCTCCTGGTTATCTAGCAGACCTGATAACTCCTGATGCTCCTGGTTATCTACAAGACCTGATAACTCCTGATGCTCCTGGTTATCTACAAGACCTGATAACTCCTGATGCTCCTGGTTATCTACAGACCTGATAAACTCCTGATGCTCCTGGTTATCTAGCAGACCTGATAACTCCTGATGTGCTCCTGGTTATCTAGCAGACCTGATAACTCCTGATGTTCCTGGTTATCTAGCAGACCTGATAACTCCTGATGCTCCTAGTTGTCTAGCAGACCTGACAACTCCTGATGCTCCTGGTTATCTAGCAGACCTGATAACTCCTGATGCTCCTGGTTATCTACAAGACCTGATAACCCCTGATGCTTCTGGTTATCTAGCAGACCTGATAACTCCTGATGCTCCTGGTTATCTAGCAGACCTGATAACTCCTGATGCTCCTGGTTATCTACAAGACCTGATAACTCCTGATGCTCCTGGTTATCTAGCAGACCTGATAACTCCTGATGCTCCTGGTTATCTAGCAGACCTGATAACTCCTGATGCTCCTGGTTATCTAGCAGACCTGATAACTCCTGATGCTCCTGGTTATCTACAAGACCTGATAACTCCTGATGCTCCTGGTTATCTAGCAGACCTGATAACTCCTGATGCTCCTGGTTATCTACAAGACCTGATAACTCCTGATGCTCCTGGTTATCTAGCAGACCTGATAACTCCTGATGCTCCTGGTTATCTAGCAGACCTGATAACTCCTGATGCTCCTGGTTATCTAGCAGACCTGATAACTCCTGATGCTCCTGGTTATCTACAAGACCTGATAACTCCTGATGCTCCTGGTTATCTACAAGACCTGATAACTCCTGATGCTCCTGGTTATCTACAAGACCTGATAACTCCTGATGCTCCTGGTTATCTACAAGACCTGATAACTCCTGATGCTCCTGGTTATCTAGCAGACCTGATAACTCCTGATGCTCCTGGTTATCTACAAGACCTGATAACTCCTGATGCTCCTGGTTATCTAGCAGACCTGATAACTCCTGATGCTCCTGGTTATCTACAAGACCTGATAACTCCTGATGCTCCTGGTTATCTACAAGACCTGATAACTCCTGATGTTCCTGGTTATCTACCAGACCTGATAACTCCTGATGCTCCTGGTTATCTAGCAGACCTGATAACTCCTGATGCTCCTGGTTATCTACAAGACCTGATAACTCCTGATGCTCCTGGTTATCTACAAGACCTGATAACTCCTGATGCTCCTGGTTATCTAGCAGACCTGATAACTCCTGATGCTCCTGGTTATCTAGCAGACCTGATAACTCCTGATGCTCCTGGTTATCTACAAGACCTGATAACTCCTGATGCTCCTGGTTATCTAGCAGACCTGATAACTCCTGATGCTCCTGGTTATCTACAAGACCTGATAACTCCTGATGCTCCTGGTTATCTAGCAGACCTGATAACTCCTGATGCTCCTGGTTATCTACAAGACCTGATAACTCCTGATGCTCCTGGTTATCTACAAGACCTGATAACTCCTGATGCTCCTGGTTATCTACAGACCTGATAACTCCTGATGCTCCTGGTTATCTAGCAGACCTGATAACTCCTGATGCTCCTGGTTATCTAGCAGACCTGATAACTCCTGGTTATCTAGCAGACCTGATAACTCTTGATGTTCCTGGTTATCTATCAGACCTGATAACTCCTGATGCTCCTGGTCATCTAGCAGACCTGATAACTCCTGATGCTCCTGGTTATCTACAAGACCTGATAACTCCTGATGCTCCTGGTTATCTAGCAGACCTGATAACTCCTGATGCTCCTGGTTATCTACAAGACCTGATAACTACTGATGCTCCTGGTTATCTATCAGACCTGATAACTCCTGATGCTCCTGGTTATCTAGCAGACCTGATAACTCCTGATGCTCCTGGTTATCTAGCAGACCTGATAACTCCTGATGCTCCTGGTTATCTAGCAGACCTGATAACTCCTGATGATGCTCCTGGTTATCTACAAGACCTGATAACTCCTGATGCTCCTGGTTATCTAGCAGACCTGATAACTCCTAATGTTTCTGGTTATCTAGCAGACCTGATAACTCCTGATGCTCCTGTTATCTACAAGACCTGATAAGTCCTGATGCTCCTGGTTATCTACAAGACCTGATAACTCCTGATGTTCTTGGTTATCTAGCAGACCTGATAACTCCTGATGTTCTTGGTTATCTAGCAGACCTGATAACTCCTGATGCTCCTAATAGAGCTCTCTGCTCTCAGAGTGCAGGTTTACTTGTAGTTCCTAGAAGATCCAGAAGTAGATTTGGAGGACGGGTCTTCTGCTATCAGACACCTTTACTATGGAACCAGCTACCAGTTTGGGTTCAGGAGGCTGACACCACCTCCACCTTTAAAACTAAAGTGAAAAAATTTCTGTGTAGTAGAGCCTATAGTTAGTCTAGACAATAGTGTGTTTGGGCCAATAGTCACAGCTACAGTTACAGGAATGGCTGAAGACCAGACAAGAGCAGGCTGGTCTGAAACATAGCCTCGTCATAGCTATGCTGCTATAGGTCTACACTGCAGGGAGACACCAACATGATCCATCCCTCTTCTCTCCCTCCTCCTTTCCTCCTTTCCTTAAAAAACATTTAATCGTTGCCTAGCCCTAATTGTAATAGATGCTATATAAACATAGCTGAATCGAACCGAATTGAATAGTAGTGTCGGTGTTTCAGGATCATATTCACATGTGGCTTCTTCTTCCCACGACGGAGCTTTAACCTAAATCACCTGGACTGTAATTCCTGGAAGACTTGCCTATGCAGTGATTTCCATCCCAGGATCACGTCTGTAATTTAGTACCACCTGAGGGCCAGAGTCATCCAGATTCTACAATTATTTATATTCTGAGCCCTGATTGGCCCAACTTTATGTCTGAGTGACTCTGTCTTTCAAAGATGTTCTTTTTATTCATTATCACATCACTGACCTGTTTCCAGTCAATCTAATTACTTGCAAAATTCTCCTGCAGGTCTTTAAAATATTGAATCATGAGATTCAGAAATCACTGCCGTCAGTATTTACTCATATCCTTTGTATTATTTGTATTATTATTAACTGATTTAATTATGTTCTGACCAGAGTTTCTGGCCAGCGCGGACCTCAGAGAAACACTGTTTACTTTCTTACTCTTTGTTTAGTGACTCTGAATTAACACAGGGCTTTCGAAGGATGTGGAAAACCTGCAGGGGAGACTCATTTCTCGGCCCGCATTTCTGTCCACCTTGAAAGTGTTTATTATCCCGCCGTCTTGCTGTGTATCCCGCCGGTGAGGCGAACAAGCCGAGGCCCTGTCAAACACAAACAGGAACATGTAAACCTCAGCGCAGTCGCTCAGTCAGCCACGCCTGACTTCCCTTTTGAACCTTTAAAAAAAAAAAAGGCAGCGAGAACACACTCACTGTGCAGCGCTCTGGTAATCCGAACCATCCCGACGCCGCCTTCAGGTTCGCCCCGTTGCCGTGGAGGCACAAACGTTACAGTGGCGTGTCTATTATGGGATGGGAGCGGGGTGAATTCGGGGTTAAACCGCGCGTTTGTGTGCGACTCGAGTGGCCTTTTGCTGCCGCCGCTATGTTTATGCGTCTGCTGCACGGTCTACGTGTTTTCCTGCATGTGCGTGTGCACGTGCGTGTGACAGGCTGCAGATTTCAGGACTGCGAGGGGACGGTGACTCGTCTCCCTGAGAGCACAAAGTAAACAGAGACATCTGACTTTTGGCTGCCCTTCCGCGCAGTCATCTTACAGGGTAATGGTGTCATTCATCCTGCTAACGGCCGACGGAGGTGGCCCGCGGACCGGAAGGATTCCTGCACCGTTTCCAAACCCTGATGAAACGGATCAGGACCGGTACCACCTGCCTAAACACACACGGCAAGTGGGTGCCGAAATCTCACCACCGAGAAGTTGTCGACCACCTCTCGTGGAGCCGCCCCCGCCAGGACCAACCGAAGAGATGCTTCACCGTGTGGTATCTGTCTGTCACGTCGTTACGGAGGAATTTTGGCCCACTCCTCTTTACGAGATCGCTCCAGCTCATTGAGGTTCGCGGGCATTTGTTGAATCGACAACATTCTGCTGCAGATTTGCTGCTCTGCTTGGAATAACCTTCCTAAACTCTGCTGTAGCTGTTGGCAGTGTTGTACCTGAATGAAAGTTCACGAACTAGTTCATATTTTGTGCGAACGTGAACCGAACGGCTCTCTTCCTCCTTCACCAGCGGGGGGCGTGAACGAGTTCATCTGGGTAGTTGTGAACGACGCTCTTTCAAAGTTCTACACGGTCAAAACTGTTCCAGGTTTCCAGCGAACCCCATTTAAAATCCACCACAAACGAGCCTGATATGTATCTGAGGAAACCAATCAAACATGGCAACACGGCTGTCGCTGCTGTCACGCTAACAATTACGTCATCAAACGTTTAAAACGATCATGAAGGAAAGCTGTCGTTGCCCAGAGCTGGAGCAATATTATAATAGAGCAATATTTCAATCCCGGGGGGGATTGAAATATTGAAATAGGGGGGAAAAAACATTTACACCTTAAGGACCTGTTTTTGTCTTATAATAAAGACCATTTGGCAGCAAGTTTTTCCTCATATTTTTAATATACTGTAGAGCAGTGATTCCCAAAGTTTGGGCCCCCTGGTGGGCCGTCGTGGGACTGAAGGTGGGCAGTGAGAGATCATTAAAATTTAACAAATGTGATTTAAATCCTCGATCTTTTTTTTTTATATGTTTTTAATTACTGTAAAATATTCATGACATGATTAAAAAAAAACATTAAGAAGTAATAGAACAAACCAGTTAAGTGTTATTCTACTGTCATCTTAACTTAATATGACAAGTGTCACCTTATTTGTTGACCCCTCACATTAATATCGGATTATGGTTCCTGGTCCTGTATGTTGATCACAGTTGTGATTAAAGGTTTCGGTGGACTGTGGAGATTTTTCACATTTCAAATTGGGCCTTGGTATTCTGAAGTTTGGGAATGGCTGCTAAAAAATAAAATAAAAAATCAATGCAATGACAACATCTTTCTTGCATAATCAGAGATCTGATCCATTCCCCAACATCAGCTGGGGGGGTGCACCTGCAGGTGCTTCTGAGAATTGAATGTTCTTTGCTTTAGATAGTCTTGTGGCCTTTTTTCCCCACTAGGTTTTTGGCCTAGTCTAGAGTAGATAGTCTCTAAGGGGTCTTTTGCCGTTCCCTTTATTTTTGGAATCTGACAATTTAAATTGTACTAAAATTCAAAATTCAAACTCTAAATGCAATCACTTTCATCATTTTAACCAATCAATCAACTGATTCCAATCTGAGCTGCAAACCAGTGAAACATAGTTGGAGATGGGGGTTTGGCCACTAGAGGGATCACATTTAATAGAGTAGACTGCGCTTCATTTTTCCCTGTTTAGCTCGCTGTTGTGGGCGGCGCCCTTTGGGCGGGAACCGCGTGCTCTACTGCTTTGATCTAGATAAGGTTTTCATATATGCAAAGAAAATGAGGTGCAAAAACAAAAGTAGGGATTGTAATATTAAAAATTGCATTTTGAGCTAAAGTGCTGTGTCATGAGTCTGGTCTCAATTCCTGCGTGTTCGAAGGCCACAGTTTTATCGTTCTGGCTCCAACAAGTCTTCTTTTGACACGTAGACGTCTAGAGAACTTATCCAAGGTCCTGATGTTTTCATGTGATGTTTAAAGGCAACTGAACAATTGTCTGAACCATCCCGCATTCTGTAATGGCCTCTCTGAATTTGCTTGCAGACTTGGAGAATAAAACTCCGTTTTGCACCTCAGTCTTATTCCAGCCTATTGTTAAACTGAATTGACTGCCTCACCAGAACACATTAGAGTACAATTTGAGTGTATGCTTATGAGTAAGATATACCCAAATTTAAACACAACAGAAACGCTTTCAGGCCAAAACAGGAAATATGAACCACCTGTGGAAGTGACGGGGCTCTAAAACCACCACCCGGTGGTTGTGAGCGACCCAACTGAAGTCTCTGGATGGTTGGCCCATCTGTACAGGTGTCTTCTTCTTCACCTTCATGTGCTCTGGTGGGCCTCAGAGGCAGGTTGTGCTCTTAAGTTGTGCTCCCACCCAGCCTTTGATTATTATTCCCAAGTGGAAAGCATTTCAAAGCGTTTGAGGAGCGAAGCTAGCACGTCGGTGTTAACGTGATCGTCTGAGGCTGTATTTAGCTCATTCTAGGACCTGCTGAGGACCGGATGATTTTCTGTGATCCGACACTTGAAACCTTAGAATTGATGAGGCTGTACTTGCTTCTTAATGTGCGGTATGTTTGAATATTTGTGTGGGATTTAAGTGTACAGCTTTGTATGAAATGTTTAAAGAAGACAGTAACTGTTCCTTTTCTTCGTGCAAAGGGGGAGGCTGTAAAAATAGTCCCAGGGTGTCTTTAAACTTGTGTGTTTGTGTGCGCTGGAATCCCTGCAGGTCAGCCAAAGGCTAGAGGAGCACTTGTCCCCGTGTCCTCCTCGCTACCTCACCCTTTCTTTTCTTTCCTTCCTCTCAGGAATATCTTTCTGTCTCCTGGGGGAGAACTGAGGGGGAAAGGAAACAGAGGATCACAGATATGTGATCGGTTGGGCCGGAGACCTCGAAGGTTCCAGTGTTACACCTGGCTCATGTAACGGTGGGGTTAAAATAATAATTAGGGCTTGGGAGTTGTAATAACTATGGATGATTATGGATGGATAGATTTAAGTCCCACAAAGAATTATATATTTTTATGGCTGGGCAACAATTAAAATTTTTTAATCGCGATTAATCGCATTATTTCGATGATTAATCACGATTAATCGCATTGTATACGGAAAATCAAATAATGAATTCAAAAGTAGTGTAAAGGTCACTTTTATTTAAATGTTCTGCTGCCATATAAACACTTAACATCAGCACTTGTCAGTAACACATATTTAGTGTAAATCTCAAATACTAATAAATATAATCTTGTTTCTGTTGAATCCTCCGTCTGGGAGAACTTTAAAATGAAAATGTCCATGTTAAAATTCTGTAAGTTTATCAATCCGTGTATCATTCTTTCTTTCCATTTTCAATTGTCAATCAAAAATTTAAAAAAATTAAAAAGTGACATTTTATTACGTTTTTCGGTTTTTTAATCTAACACAAAAAAACGGAAAAAAAAAGCCTGTTTTTTTATATTTAAATTTTAGACTTGGATCAAAAATACGAAATTAAAAAATGGGCCACAGAACTGAATTTGTTTTATAATCGAGGACTGGACTTCAGTAGATGTTATACATTTCAGACTGGTACCATGACGCATCTAGATTTAGATAGCTATGATTTCTTGTGTATGGTAAGAAAAAAACACAAGATGGCAGTTTAGAAACATCTCGTCTAAAGCTTTACCTCCACTGATATCAACAGAGGAACCTGAAGGGACTGCTGGTCACTAAAGGTGGACGGATCGATCCAAATATCGATAATATCGACAAAAATGTTCATGATAGATTAAGCTTAATATGAAAAAGTATCAGTATTGGTATCAGTATCGGCTATATTGGCCCTGTATTTACTTGGTATTGGATCAATACCATAAGTGGGTCACCCATCGTGTCTGGTACATCAAAGTTCTCGTCTCTGTGGTCCGACCCTTCATTAAGAAGCCAGAAAAGGAAGAAGAACGTCATATCCAGATGTCAAATACACGATCCTGCATTAAATCAGTTTGTATATTTGCTCGTATAAGATAATAAAGCAGAATCACAGCGGACAAGAACACTCGTCTGAGTTTATAAGGAAATTCAAACAACCTTTCGGGGGATCTGTTAAAACCCAGTCTAATCATAAGCAGACCATTCAAAGCCATACTGTAATGGCAGAACACAGACCATGTAGCATATTTTCTAATATCAGTCCTTTAAACACCGAGCCAAACTGGCAAACATGCTCGTGTTGGCCAACAGAAGCGAAGAGAATCCCAGAAATGTTGTTTTGAGGGGAGCAGCTTGGGATAAATGGTAAGTAGCTAAGCCCTGGTTAGGACCGGTTGGGCCCTGCGGTGGAAACCATGCTGCTGGGGAGCATCCAGAGGACGCAGTGGGACGCTGGTTCAACTTGAAATGAAAACTGCTGGCAGGAGAGAGGACAGCTATAAAATACAGATATGAAGACGTTTCCATGTCTCTGATGATTAGTCCATCTGAGTCAGAGGGCAAGTAAGGGTTAGAGCGACACACGACGCAGAGGCACACCAGAATATCAGCAGAATTATCCACCACCTTCTGGTTTACTGTGGCTTGAATTGTTATTATAAACGACAAACACAAATTTAACATATTGATACTGTGGTCCGCTTGAAAGTTTATACCACTGGCAGCGGTTGAAAGCAAACTACTGGCAGGCTAATAGAAATGAAAAACTTGGTCTAATGATTTGTCCATCTGCATAAAGAAGGGTCTGTGCTGGCCCGCTCGGTTCTGTCTGATTGTACAGTGCCTCCTTTATTCTGCTCGCAACCAGTCGTTAAAATGACCTGATCCGTGGAGATTAGAAAACGAATTAGAAACTGCAGCGGCGGTGATCAAATGAAACACCCGTGATCAGCCACGGCCGACCGCAGACGGACAATGCAGCTGAAAACACCTCTCAGAGCAGAAAACCCAACGCAAGAAACACAAAGACGCCTTTGACCGTTTGCTCGATATCTGCGTGTCCCGTCGGCCGCTCCCTGCCCGGGGTCGCCTCGGCGGGATAATCCCCGTGGTTTATCTGGCGCGCGCTCCACGCCGGATTTTTACTGAATATACAGCTTCCAAAGACGGAAAATGATACATGAAGATGAGCGGATCAGTGGAGGCTGCGCTCCGAAAATCTCGGCAAAAACTGCTTCCACAGCTCTGAGATCTAACGGAAAAACAGATGGGCTTCGGCCTTGACATGTGGGTTATCAGTGGAAGTCTGGTTTTCTTTGAAAGCTCAGACACCGCAAGTCATCCACCTGTACGTACACCCAGCATCTGAGAAAACAAAGAACAATACAAAAAAATACTTTGGCGCAAAACTCCAAGAGTAAACACAGCTAAAGGGTAGGAAAAGAAACCTGGTGGTGTTTGGGAGTGCATTTTTTTTCAAATATGTACTGTTTAAGCTCGACTGTGGCTCAGCATGTTGAGTATACGGCGATATGGGTATACAAGTCTATGGGTATATGAGGATATGAGTATACGGCGATATGGTTATATGAGTACACGGGTATACTAGTCTACAGGTATATGAGTATACGGAGATATGAGTCTACGGATATACAAGTATACAGGTATATGAGTATACGGGGTTATGGTTATATGAGTTATTGTTATTGTTGGGGTTATTGTTCTAAGAGCACAACTGAATAGTGTGCATTATTTTATTTTATTTTATTTTATTTTATTTTATATTACTGTCTAATGCAACTGCTTTATTCTTTATTACCATCATTTACAACTGCACTACCTCTGTGTAATATCCACTTGCACACTTGCACACTTACCTTCCTGTTGGCGTTATACTACGCATTAGTAAACCATGTTTACTGAATATGTCTGTTGTTCCCTAGACTTTGTAAGTCTGTATATTGTTTTCTATATTGGTTTTATATTGTTTTTTTTTTATCTGTTTTATATATTATATTGTCTATAGTGCACTCTACTGAAGGCCTGCACCTTACTTTTCGTTGTACTTGTGACAATGACAATAAAGAGAATCTTGAATCTTGAATGAGTATACAGGGATATGGTTATATGAGTACACGGGTATACTAGTCTACAGGTATATGAGTATACGGGGATATGAGTATATGAGTATACGGGGATATGGTTATATGTGTAAACTTCCGTAATGAATGGATGGTCTTGACACCGAGGCCCGGAGGTGGGAGCGTGATGACGTGGTCTCAGAAGTTCGACAGAGTTATCAAACACTGATATAAATCACACAAAAGGTTCAAAGGAGAAAAGGCTAAAAAGTATCTGGAGACTTTAATTCCAAAGTTAAAGTAAAGCAATAGAATCCCACGAGCAAAAAACTGATGAAACAAACTTCTCTGAATAATATTTCAATCGATCTTCTATTTCTTGGTGTGCTCCTGTGAGCATCGTGTTTGGGCTCCTCCACTCTGCTCTTATCAGTTACCTTCCCAAACCAATCAGACACATGACTGCCAGAGCAATGGAGACAACTGCAGGACGCTCGCGTTAAAGCATGAAAAGGTGAAAATCCTCCAACTTTTGACGGACGCAACGCTGCCGCCGCTGACGACGAAGACGGACGCTGATATCATGGAGTTTAGAGGTCCAATCTGCATGAACAAATTCTGCTTGAGTGAACAGAAAGTCATTTAAGGAGAGAAAAAAAATTTGTTAATCTTTGCCATAATTAACACCAGTCTGTCTTCTGGTATGGATTTCTGCGAATTTTAAACATGCAGCTGTGAAGAAACCTGGCTTTGATCACTCTCTGTTGGCCAATTATAAACTGATCTCCAAGCTGCTTTTCCTTTTTAAAACATTATGGAAATTGTGCTCCAGGAAAGGTATATCCTGGAGATGATTCATTTGGGTTTTTAAATCCCTTCATAGCACCGTCAGGTTTGTTCAGGGCCTGATCAGACTCTGGTGTCCATATGATTCTTGTTCTGGTTGACCTTTGATAACAGTGGACAGCAACATTTTATCATCTCTATCAACATCCAGTAGGCATCCGTGGTTCTCCTCTGGAGTGGTTGAGGTCCTGTCTGGCAGCTAGAACCATCTGCATAGACGTTTCATGATTTCGAGTCCTCCTCCCCTGTTACATGGGGTTCCACAGGGCTCGGTTTTAGGGCCCCTGCTTTTCTCACTTCATTTACTTCCTCTGAGCTCTATTCTTAGAAAGGACGGTATCTCCTTTCACTGTTATGCTGAAGTGAAAGTGAAAGGATGCCTTTTCAGTTGCCTACAGTTACAGTTATGAATCTGGGCTTCAAGACGGACAGTGAATTTAAACTGGACCATCAAATAGCTACTGTAGCGCGGTCTTGCTTTATTCATTTAAGGCAGTTGGCAAAGGTGGAACCCAAAACACAGCTGCACATCTTTTAACCGGAGCATGTATGACAGACAACATCACACCCATTCTGGCTTCGCTTCGCTGGCTGCTTTTGGAGTTCATTTTAAACTTCTTTTATTTGTTTTGAAATCCTTAAATGGTCTCGCCCTACCTTACCTCTGTAAGCTGCTTCACCTGAACACTCCTGCTCCGTCTCCCAGGTTACTCTTTACATGTGAGACTTTTAAAAGTTATCTTAAAACCTCCTTGTACTCAGTATGAGGCGTTGATCTGACGTGATCTGTTTTACTGTTGGAATCTGTTTTTGTCTTATATTTGTTTTAAAGTTTCAAGCTGGTAATGGGTTCGGTAACCTCTTAAAACTGGATATATTATAGCTTTAGTCAATTATTAACCTTTGAAAGTCATGTAGGATCTTTAAGCTGCGTTTTGTTTGCGACGTAAACTTTTGCCCCATATCAAGCGTGACAGTTACGTGTCCATCATTAAGACGTAAATATAAATTGTCCCCTGTTAACCAAAGCTGCTGTCGCTGGTGGAGACAAAGCTCTTACTGTTAATCTTCGAGACACACCCTGGAATATATGTAACCCGGAGACAAGGGCATGTTTTATAAAAGCTTGTGGTTTCTGGCTTTCATTTTTTTTTTTTTTTTCTGAAACTGAAATTTGCCACCACCGTTGCAGCGAGTAGGAACGGCGCAGGTCCTTCCTAATTTCCAAGAAACCGTTGTCAAAGTCAACATTACATTAAAGGCAGTAACCATGTTTGACATGTGCAGTTGCTCTGACCCTGATTATTCTTAAGTGTGGATAAAGATTTATATCAGAATGGCTAGGACAGGGGTAAACCAACTGCCCTCCGCCAAAGTGCGGATGCACAGCAGTGGGATCGTATAAAATCGAATCTAACGAAGAACACCGACAGAAATGCCAAGTGTAACCATAACTCTTAATTATCCTTTTAGTGCGGAGGCCAGTGTCTGACCAGATCCCAAGCTGAAATAACAACCAGATACAAACAGATAGAGCTTAGAGGCAGTGCAAATGACTGCTGCCGAGATGAACACACGTTTAAAATTACTCCCGTATGACTGAGCTGAAAGCTTAGCACAAGCGAGGATTCATTAGAGGTGAAAAAAACAGCCAAGAGAATGAACAGTGGGAAACTGGACAATGTTTACGTGGAGCTGAATCTGGCAAGGACGGGAGACAGCTTCTAGGTAGAAAATGAAAGCATTTTTCTCTGTTTCTCTTCTCATCGACTTGGACTCTCCAGGTGACTCGATCAGGCAGCCAAAGGTTACCAGATGCTGGCCGTTGACGCTTGCTAACGTCGCGGGTGAACTACGACCGCCTGACAGGCCTGCAGCCTTGCAAAATGCTCATTGCGGGCGTCCCGGGCCACAAATACGCGATGAGCAAATGGCGAAACCTTTAAACCCCGGTAAATCATGGGTTCGGGCATATTTCAACATATGAAAACGCTGAGCTAGAGGGTGACATCAAACTCAATCATACACGGCTCACGCTCCTCTCCTGGCTCAGTATCCGATGCTGGCACCCCAACGCTCGAGGCATTCTGGGTCCAGAGCGTTCCCATTTGTGGTTCCTTAATGGCGAAATGAGCTGCCAAATGCTATCGGAGCATGGGCGTCCCTCTCAGGCATCTCGAGAGGACTTTTCCAAAAATAGCTCCGATGTGCCTAACTCGCATGGAACTGCTGAAGACCTTTAATAGCTTGTAAGTTAAAGCGTCTGCTGAATCAGGGGTGGGCAACTCCGGTCCTGAAGGGCCGGTGTCCTGCAAATCTTAGATGTTCAGATGCACACCGGATTCAACGGTCATGTGCAGACCTGGATGACCAGCTGATGGTGATCCATTCATTTGAATCAGGTGTGTTGTGGCAGGAAAACATCTAAGACATGCAGGACAGCGGCCCTCGAGGACTGGGACTGTCCACCCCCCATGCTAAATGACTATATTAAAATCCATCCATATATCCATTATCGTCACGTTGATCTCCTCAGACAAAAGGCTCCAGCGGTACATACACCCTTGATCAGTCGCCAATCCATCATAAGCCTTAACATAAGTCTTTTCTTTTATTACCAGTTAACTCACAGTTCTGCTAAGGATAGCCACTGTGACTGTTTGGTAAACTGACATAACTGGCAGTCATACCATGCGAGCTTGAAAAAGCTTGTGACTCTTCCCCTTCTGGGGTTTTTCATGTCCCTTAAAAGGCAAAACCATCGAGGAATTGCTCTAAAATGTATTACCAGTGACGGCTGCTAAGGGCCAGACCCAGTACATCGCTGGCTCCGAACAACCCCCCCCCCCACTGAAAAAGAGCCAACTTCTCTCATCAAGCCAGTATGTCCTGCGAGTCATTATGAAATTATGAGCTACAGTACATTCACTCATTTTGAAAATTGCTGACGCTTCCTCTGACAGTAACTCCGTAATTAAGGAGATACGGAGATCCGGTTTCAAGAATTACTCTCCAAGTATACAGTTCTCCCGTTTTTAGTGACCATTTGCTTGCTGGTTACCAGTCTGAGAATGGCTCTTTGTCCGTGATGACACAGTTTGGCAGCCAGTGCTGGGAATATTGGTGGTTACAAATGTCTTCTGTCTTAAAATGATACAGGCTGTGGTGACTTTAGACTCCTCAGATGAGGTAAAAAAAAAAAAAATGAAAAAGAAAAGAAGAAAGTTAAGATGTGGTAAATAATACCAGGGTTTGGCGCTGCCATTGTGGACCTACAACGTCCCAATGACAGACCTCGTCCCTACTGGCTGGAGAGCTGCCATTAAAAGTTGAAATGCATGAAATATGTATGAAATTATTTGCTTTCTTTTTCATTTCTGTCTCTCTTTGTTTCCAGTGGCACTTTTTAGGTCTCAAACACAGATTCACAGGAGGTTGATGAATGTTTGGAATTAATGAACTTCATTTAACAAGCAAAGAAAGACAGAAAACTCTCTGACAGCAGCGGAAAAACTGAGCAGAGTCGGATGGAAAATAACCGCTATTAAGATCTAGGTTAAAAAAGAAAAGACCCCCCTCACCACCAGAAAAAAAGAAAAATGTGAGTCTGGTAAAAGATATACTAGGGATGTAACATAAATGTATGGATGTAACATGGAAAATTTGATATCTTGAATATAGTGACCAAATTATCACAGTTTAAGATATTATCGCAGTATTCTTAATTGTCTAAAAAAACACATACATATAAATAATTTCACAAAATCTTGTGATTTTCTTGTCAAACTAAAACATCAGGAGCCAAAATCTTATCAAAATGAAACTTTCACATTAAAAGGACAAACAACTGGCACAGAAAGAGGATTTATTTTAAATGAACAAAATAAATAACAGGTACAAAGCTTATTTGTCTGGTGCAAATTTAAATAAACACTTTAACAACCATAGTAGGTCAAAATATGCAATAAAATGATCAGGAACAAAGACTATAGTGCAAGTTCAAATGAAATAAACTTTGGACTTTAAGCTGAAACCTTAAATACGTACGGACTGTAGCCCCCATATATGACTGTAGCCTCCATATATGAGTGACTGTAGCCTCCATGAGACTGTAGCCTCCATATATGACTGTAGCCTCCATATATGACTGTAGCCTCCATATGTGAGTGACTGTAGCCTCCATGAGACTGTAGCCTCCATATATGACTGTAGCCTCCATATATGACTGTAGCTTCCATACATGAGTGACTGTAGCCTCTATATATGACTGTAGCCTCCATATATGAGTGACTGTAGCCTCCATATGAGACTGTAGCCTCCATATATGACTGTAGCCTCCATATGTGAGTGACTGTAGACTCCATACATGAGTGACTGTAGCCTCCAGATGTGACTGTAGCCTCCAGATGTGACTGTAGCCTCCATATGTGATTGTAGCCTCCAGATGTGATTGTAACCTACATATGTGACTGTAGCCTCCATATATGACTGTAGCCTCCATATTTGACTGTAGCCTCCGTATGTGACTGTAGCCTCCATATGTGACTGTAGCCTCCATATAAGACTGTAGCCTCCAGATGTGACTGTAGCCTCCGTATATGACTGTAGCCTTCAGATGTGACTGGAGCCTCTGTATATGACTGTAGCCTCCATATCTGAGTGACTGTAGCCTCCATATGTGACTGTAGCCTCCATATGTGACTGTAGCTTCCGTATATGACCGTAGCCTCCATATATGAGTGACTGTAGCCTCCATATTTGACTGTAGCCTCCATATATGACTGTAGCCTCCAGATGTGACTGTAGCCTCCATATGTGACTGTAGCCTCCAGATGTGACTGTAGCCTCCATACATGACTGTAGCCTCCAGATGTAACTGTAGTCTCTATATGAGTGACTGTGGCCTCCATATATGACTGTAGCCTCCATTTATGAGAGACTGTAGCTTCCATATTTGACTGTAGCCTCTATATATGACTGTAGCCTCCATATTTGACTGTAGCCTCTATATATGACTGTAGCCTCCATAAATGAGTGACTGTAGCCTCTATATATGACTGTAGCCTCCATATTTGACTGTAGCCTCTATATATGACTGTAGCCTCCATAAATGAGTGACTGTAGCCTCTATATGTGACTGTAGTCTCTATATGATTGACTGTTGCCTCCATATGTGACTGTAGCCTCCATATAAGACTGTAGCCTCCATATGTGACTGTAGTCTCTATATGAGTGACTGTTGCCTCCATATGTGACTGTAGCCTCCATATAAGACTGTAGCCTCCATATATGAGTGACTGTAGCCTCCGTATGTGACTGTAGCCTCCATATAGGAGTGACTGTAGCCTCCACGTGACTGTAGCCTAAATATATGAGTGCCTGTAGCCTCCAGATGTGACTGTAGCCTCCATATGAGTGACTGTAACCTCTATATATGACTGTAGCCTTCGTATGTGACTGTAGCCTCCGTATGTGACTGTAGCCTTCGTATGTGACTGTAGACTCCATATGTGACGTAGCCTCTATACATCCATACCGCTCAACCAGCTGAGCAAAGCTGAATCTCCAGACTTTTTTTCAGTTATTAATCATACATAAAATAAAATCACATTTTAGTTGAATAATTTCACAAGTGAGCTTTGTGCTGCAGCTGCAGTTGGTGAACACACACCAAAACTCACAAGAAAAAAAAAATGCAATTAGTTACGCTAATGTACAATGTAGTGATTTATTTCGAACACACGCTTTCTCAATGTTAATTTTCCGTTACTCAGTCTGCCTTTTTTCCACATCGCTCTCATTCTGTCTCTCTCTCTCTCTCTCTCACACACACACAAAAGTTGAAAAAAAACCCCCACATCTATTAACCTTCCCAGCAGTCAGTCATGTACTTTCACACTCTTAACTGCCTCATGCACACACACACACACACACACACACACACACACACACACACACCACCTCACAGAGCGGGTGATCTTTCTTTAGCCATGGCAGAGGTGAACCAGTGACTTCTGGCCAACTTCTGTATCACCGAGTTCAAGGAAAACACACACCGACGTGGGCCAACCCGTGGCAGCATAAGTGCATACACACCCATGGAGGAACGCCGACAAACAACATGATTATAACGGTGACGAGGTCTTCGTCGGTGCAGGGACCTGCTGCTGCAACACAGACGGACGCACAGCTCGGTGATATACGCTCACACTGGTAGACGCACACTTTCCTGTGCACGTCTCTAACCGCACACACACTCAAACACACGTGGCTCATCATCTCTGTTTCACTGAGGTGACTTCTGGCCAACATCTGTATCACCGAGCTCAAGGAAAACACACACACACACGGTTTCTGTCCGGTTTGTGCCAAGGATGCTGCATGCTTTTGGTCAGGTCTGCTATTCAGCTCGCTATTCATAGAAAACCACAAATTTATCACTCGGCACTCAGCGTGTGTGTGCGTGTGTGTGTGTGTGCGTCTGCATACGTGTGCATCAGCAAGAAAGAGAAGCAAAGACGTGCGCTCAACGGAGCGAACGGCGAAGTGTGTGTCCACCCGGTAGTCCGTGCGTTTGCCGGTCTGTAATCATGATGTCAGCCCGACCATCTGAAACTTGACAAATGTCCCACACTGACAGTCAACGCAGGGACGCACATTCCTCGGGGACCTTGAACGCATCACAGTGACCATCCATCATGGAGTGAAAGTACCAGCTGTACGCGGACACACAGGCAGCCCTGTGGTTCTGGGAGATCCTTGGCTTGTTTTTCCAAACCAGTGAACTTCAGCTGACCTGCTGATTTGACTCAACAACTCAAATATTTTACTTAAGTGCTTATTCAAATAAAGGAATTGTCAGGAAAAAAAAAAAAAAGGGCTCCAAACTCAGCAGGAACTCAGCAGGGAGCATTGAAGAGGCTCTGCAGGGGTCTGGTGTCTCTGCCGTCCCTGTCCAGACCCGCTCACTCATTTCTATCATCCGGTGAGTCCGGTGAACCCGGATATGTCTTCAACTTTGAGCGCTGAGACAGTACTTCAGTCGTCAGAGGGAACGGGTCGCATTTAGGCGCACGCTAATCTGAAAATAGCTTCACGAAATTAACAGCAAACGCCGGACCTGCCGACAAAATGAGCGATGAGCAGCGTCTTGGAAGTGTTTCTGCTCGTGAGCAGGGGATTTAGGATGAACACCAATTCCTCCTTTAATCCTCAATCTCAACCCTTAATCTCTAAAATGCGCGCTTTTGAGGGCTGTATCGCCATCAAAATTGAGATTCTCCAGCACCACTCTTGGAAGTAAGGGCTACCCAGCAGGCATTGTGTAATTTAGCCAAGATGTCTTTGAAAAGAATGGTGACAAAAAAAGCTAGCTACAAATGTAAGTATCTTCATAGTTCTTAAAGATATGAATGTTACGTAACCATCTTATTGTCTTCGTATGAGACTTTTTTCATGGATTAACATCGTTGTTGCGTAACATTTATTTTTTACTTTAGGATGTTTGCTACTTGTATACCTTGATGTGTAGCGACGGAGGACTGAACAATGTATCCTCTATTGTGTTATTTGCTAATATTATTTAGAGAATATACGGCGCTCTTTTCAATGTTATTGTGTCATTTCAGGAAATACAGCGACAACACGGCTCTGATCAGTGGATGTTGCACCTCCGTTGCACCTTAGGAGGTATGAACGGAGGAGTGACCTGGCAGTAGCAGAAATATCTACACTGCTGCTGTGTCTGTCATCACCCTGTTTGACCTGCAGAACGACCCGAGGAGCTAGCTGCAGGTCCTCAGGTGATACTCGTCGTGGACGGGACACGACTTTAATCTACAAGACCGTCAAAAACATTTGCTTCCTTCTCGTTTCTAAAGCAAACAGATGCAACAAAATCGCTATACAGTGATCCCTTATTTTTCACGGTTAATGGGGACCCGCGCCCCCCCCCCCACGAAGATCAAAATCCGCGAACTGGAGCCGGAGCCCCCCGAGCCTCAATAATGTGTTTAAAATATGTTTATAAACCCCCAAAAAGTAGCGAAACAAGACAAAGGCTCAACTGTGGTCTTTCTGTTACCTTCACAGCCTCTGGTCTCTGAACCGTAGTAAAGAAACCGCTGGTATTGTGATGTTTTTGGTTTGTAATTAGCGGCTAACATGCTAACAACAACAAAACAAAAAGTCTGGTTTTCTCTGCATGGAACGGGAACTTTATTCTGGCACTGCAGGAACTTGTAACATCGCACAGGTTGTATTGTTGGGCTCCTGTCGGTTAACAGAGAATGTAAATCTATACACGCTGGGCTGCTGTTGATGCTCACTACACTTTTCATCTAACCCCGTTTTCATTCTGCCGTCCCACGACACACACACTACATTACCCATAAGGCCACATCATTACCCAATAAGGCCACCTTCTTAAAGGGGCCAGGCTGGCTCACAACATTTCTTCACTGTGAGAGAACGAACACAACATCCTGTGATGTTTATGCAATTTTTCTTGATTTTTTTATTATATTATATATTTCTGAAAAATGTATGATTCGGAACTTAAATTCGGAACTTAAAGCACGAATTGGCGAGGGATCACTGTAAATTAAACTGGCAGCTGTGCTTTTTTTTTTTTATGTAATGTGTTGCTGGAAGGTCAAAACGGGCCGAGAATGCCAGACAGAAGTAGTCGTGTGAAAAAAAATCGATTTGGCGATATATTGCTATTTTCGGCTGCCCAATATAATATCGATTTTTCAGCTCCTAATATAGATTTTTTAGGAAAAATTATTCATTCACTTAAAGGAGCAAAAACACTAATAATAAACAATAAATAGGTTGTTTTGAAACAAATACTTTTGACTCAATTTGTCCTCTAAATGATCAATATCATCTGATGAACATATACAGCAACTTGATTTTTCATCTCTACTTTTAATTTTGATATTAACTGGGTAGAATATCCCAAAAATATCGTGATATCGCGATCATATCGTATCGTGACCCAGGTATCACGATACATATTGTATTGCGAGGTCCTTGCCGATACTGACCTCTAGACAGAAGCAGAGGCAGTGGGACAGAAGCAGAAAAACATACAGACATGGCAAACTGGAGAAAGAACAGAAAACGACACGCCGCCGCTAATGAGAGGAAACTCGACACCTGTGGGTTCTGGCCTTCGCTAATTAACTTTCTTGGTCGCCGTCTGAACTCCCTGGATGCCAGTATCACTGCTCGCCCTCAACACGATCAGAATGAAGCACAGAAGTTAGACGCTGGTTAAGGAGTCAGTGTGCGTTACATGATATCTGTATTTTAGCCATTTCTCTGGATGTTTCTCTGAAAGAATGCTGACTAGCTATTCGAGAAATTACAACCATAAGCTCCGATAATCTCTTGGACGCGCTGCCCCGGGAGCTTTGGCTCATCACGCCATTCGGTTATGCAAGCGTTCCCACTCCGAGCGGGTAAATGAAGCTCCTGGAACCTGAGGCCTGAGGGGGATGACGAGCGGCGCTATCCTGGGACGGCAGGCGCTCGTTCGGGGTCGTCCTCGTCCGTGCAGCGCTGCTGCAGAGCGCGGCGGCTGCAGGTTCACGGTTGCAGCGAAATCACAAACAGATGAGGTGAAACGAAGAGATGAAGTCATGGTGGTGAAGCACGACAGGATTACTGGACTGATCTGCACCTCGTTTGTCCTTGTAGCCGCCCCTCGAGTGAATCAACAGGGCTGGGAGTCTTCCATACAGGTGGATTTTAATTCTGACGTCTGTGTGGCATAAGCACCACAAACATTGTGACACCGTGAAACTAAATGAGAAAATAAAAAGGGCAAATTAGCCGGGTGGAAATAATCATTGACAACTGCAACTTGAAACATTTACATGAATATATACAATCACATGAAACTCTCTGATAACAAAAATCACACACCTCGCTCTGCATATCAAAGGATGCTAAGAGGTGATGCTGAAGTTAGCTGAGCAAAGCCAAGAAGCTAGCGATCTCTTAAGTGACTGCTCTCATCAAATTTACGATCCAGCTATGTTAACCGCCATTAAAAAAAAAATAGGGAGCCCAGAATATAAATAAATGACATGTAAAATACAAATGTCAATTTACACTTGATATTCATTAGACGTGGTGTTAACGTTCGTTTACCTGCTTCATGCAAACAGGAGAATGCCAAAAATAGCAAAGGTTCCGGTCTAGACAACTCGATTTCAAAGTAAAAGTCACCTTACAAAAAAAAACAATGAATACTTATAAAATAAACACCAATGGCAGAGCAGCTCGGACGCACCGCTTTCAAACTGAGATACAGAGCCGACAGCTATGTTTACGTTCAGTAGCAGCGCTACTGGATTTTAGCCTTTCGTATCCTGAAATTTCTTTCGTAACGAGAGGTAATATTTTCCCGTTGAGGCGTTTCGCAACCAGAAAATTTCGTATGTAGAAACGTTCGTAAGTAGCGGCCCCACTGTATATGAAATGTCAGAATAGGTCGTTTTTTTGACGACACCGCGGTTGAGAAACGCTGATCTATACGCCCTTTGTCTTTGTTCCATGCTGTCGCTGACATGACAGAGTGAGTCTTTCAGGAACGGTAGCCGGCAGACACGCGCCAACTAGAAAGAAGAGTGTATATAGTTATGCACCACTGGAACAGTGCAGGAACTCCGTGCACGGATGGACGGGTGGATGGACGGAGTCAGAAAGAGGACAGACGTAGATCATATTCTCAGGCAACGTGAGGGTCACGTAAACCCAAAGTCAAACAAAGTAATCATTTACTTCACGAGCATCTTAAAACCCATTAACTCGGATCTGAGACCAACCGCAGATCTGAGGGCAGCTGAGCGTTTGCTTGTTTCTCCTCCAGAGCTCCAGATCTGATTTAGCTGTTCAGACTGATCTCCTGCATAAACTCGGGCTCAGGTAGCGCAGAAAAGGAGAAGACGTGGAAGAATCCTAAAGCCTGTTACAAATATAGAATTACCCACAGGCACTTCCTGTTACAGAGTTAAATAAACTGGACGTCGTGTCGGGACCCGCTCCGTATTCTGTTATCTGAAGGTTAGTCCATTAGATTCGCAGCTTAAGTGCAGAAATGCGGCCTGACTGGCTGTTCGGAGCAGCTTTGAGTTCCAGCAGGTCGTCTGTGACGTTAACGGTGATATAATGTGAAGCACGGAGGTTTAATACTTGAATAAAACGGATGAATCCTTCTGTGAGCGGTTCTCAAGTGGATTTGTCTGAGTTATGTAGTAGAGCTGGGCGATACTGGGAACTTTGTATCGTAAGATGAATATCAATATACATCGTATCGTGAGTCGAGTATCGAGTATCATATCGTGAGATTAGTGTATCGATACAGCCCTAATATTCATGATCTGGGAAGTAGAGCTGGGCGATACTGGGAACTTTGTATTGTAAGATGAATATCAATATACATCGTATCATGAGTTGAGTATCGTGTATCGTCTATCGTATATCGTATTGCGAGATTAGTGTATCGATACAGCCCTTATATTCATGATCCGGGAAGTAGAGCTGGGTGATACTGGGAACTTTGTATTGTAAGATGAATATCAATATACATCGTATCATGAGTCGAGTATCGTGTATCGTATCGTGAGATTAGTGTATCGATACAGCCCTAATATTCATGATCTGGGAAGTAGAGCTAAGCGATACTGGGAACTTTGTATTGTAAGATGAATATCAATATACATTGTATCGTGAGTCGAGTATCGTGTATCGTGTATCCTATTGCGAGATTAGTGTATCGATACAGCCCTTATATTCATGATCTGGGAAGTAGAGCTGGGTGATATTGGGAACTTTGGTATCGATCCAATACCAAGTAAATACAGGGCCAGTATCGCCGATATCGATACCGATACCAATACCGATACAAATACTTTTTCATATTAAGCTTGATCTATCATGAACTTTTGTGATTTTTGTTTTTGGATTATTTTGTTAAAGCCAAGAATAGAATTTCGTCAAGCTTATATGTCTTCAATACTTTTGTGTAAATATTCATTGGAGTTTAATCTCCGTTCATAATGTTTTTTCTAGTCCACCTTTTATATTATACGTATCTTTCAATATTTGTGTAATTTATTTTTGCACAGTGTGCACTTTCCTGTTGCTTTAACTCCAAGAATGTCCCCTTCGTTGGATAAATAAAGGATTATCTAATGTTATTTTATCTTAGATAAAACCTTTCAATGGGGTTATTTCAATGTCTTAACTATATTTTTTTTAGTTGGCTCCAGTAACATTTGACTTAAGTAACATGTACTTTGAAAGTTAATATGAATTAGAATAGAATAGTACTTTATTGTCATTGTAACAAGTACAACGAAATTTAAACAGTGCCAAACAGTCAGTGCAACATTAAAAACATCAGCTACGGTAATAAATACCGGTGCTACAATAATAATAAATAAATAAATACACAGTCAAACATCTGAAGATGACCACTCTTATCTATCTGGATGCTCTCTGTTAGAAAGAAAAAAAAGAAAAAAAGCTTGAGTATCGATCTTTTTACATGAGTATTGTTCGATATCAATATCAGCATCGGTATCGATATTATCGATATTTGGATCGATCGATTACTTCAGAAATGATGCAAATGAGTGGAATAAACAAGCCGACAACATCGAATGACGCGACCGGCCATTCGAGGAGCTGCACGTTCAACCGGCCAATCAAACCGGATGGATGCAGCTTCCAGATGTGGCGTTGGCCAGATGTGGGCCCGCCTGGACGTGCCGCCAGGTCTGGCCGCTGACCCAAAGGCCCGGAGGTGATGCAGGTCTGGGCGGCGCCCGCTGATACGTGGCTGAGTTCAGGCTGCTGCAGTCAGAGCCAAACGTGTGCCAAAGAAAACTGCAGATGTGGCCAAACATTTCTTTTTTTCTGCTACGCAGGGGACGTGTTTCTCGGCAGTGCTGGGAGAGCGACAACAAAAACCTGAAGTCACGCCGAAGACGGACGGATGAGTTCTGCAGAACGCATCACACCATGATCCTGGCCCCAAAAATAGATTTATAAAGACGGATAAGCTGAGCAACGGTTCTGATTTCAGCTCTGACTTCATCTTCTCTCCTACGGAGCCCCGTTTTGGTCATAATTCAATGAATAAATGAGTCTATTATTATGAAATACAGGCGTTTATTATCATGAAGTACATATCCATTATTATGAAATGTTTCCCATTATTATGAAATATATGTTTATTATTATGAAATGTTTCCCATTATTATGAAATATATGTTTATTATTATGAAATGTTTCCCATTATTATGAAATATATGTATATTATTATGGAATACAGGTGTTTATTATTATGAAATACGTATCCATTATTTTGAAATGTTTCCCATTATTATGAAATATATGTTTATTATTATGAAATGTTTCCCATTATTATGAAATATATGTCTATTATTATGAAATACAGGTGTTTATTATTATGAAATACGTATCCATTATTATGAAATGTTTCCCATTATTATGAAATATATGTTTATTATTATGAAATGTTTCCCATTATTATGAAATATATGTTTATTATTATGAAATGTTTCCCATTATTATGAGATATATATCTATTATTATAAAATACAGGTGTTTATTATTATGAAATACGTATCCATTATTATGAAATGTTTCCTATTATTATGAAATGCATGTTTATTATTATGAAATATTTTCTATTATTATAAAATATATGTTTATTTATATGAAATGTTTCCCATTATTATGAAATATATGTGTATTATTAACATAGTAATGACATTTTGCCAGTGGGCGGGACCAGTGGTTGACCTGCGCTCTCATTGGCTGATCCTTCTCCATTCTACGCTCTGACATCGACTAGTTTTGGCCGTGAGGTCCCGTTAGCAGCGGGCCGTGGCGTCATCAAGGTGTGCTGCTAGTCCGATTGTAGCTATGGCAGCTTGGACTGAGCTACGGGAAACCTTGACCAGTTTCTTAGTCGATGTCAACTTTTACCGTCAAAAATGATAATTTGCCCCTACTGGCCTGGAGTACTAAACATTACACCTCTCGACCCGCTATCGACGATTCACTGTTCTGTTGCTTATGCCTGAATGAAAGAGCAGCCAATCATCATGAAATGGCTCCGCCCCTCTTTGCTGTGATTGACACACAAATCATTCTTATGAAAAACAAACCCATTATTATGTAAAAGTTAATTATTATGAAAAACGAAACCGTTATCATAATAATGGGAAATATTTCGTAATAATAAACGTCTGTATTTCATAATAATAGACTCATTTATTCATTGAATTATGACCCAAACGGGGCTCCATACTCTCCTCTAGCATTACGTCTCTCTTTTCTGTCTCATGATTTTCTTTAAATGCTTCGTCCTTCCTTCATCGTGTGTGCGTGTGCGTGCACACGGTAAGAAATCATGAAAGAGATGCAGATAGAGCGACCGCGAGTTAGCGTAACAGGATTAGCAGACGGCGGCGTTTCAGCACGTGGCCCCCGGTTCCAGTAAGCGCAGGTCTGGACCCCGACTCACCTTCCTGCGCGCACACGCAGAGATTAAACCAGGAGACACGTTATCCGTTGTGTTTGGACAACGCTCCGATATCTTTGACCGGTTCACTTATTTTTAGGCGGGACGGCGTCCAAGGAATAGTTTTCTTTGTTTCGGGGCCTCCTCGCTCTCGCACAACGAGAGAGAGAGAGATCGGCCTCGCCGTCCAAGAGGCAGATGAGAGGAGAAATGTACCCCCCCCCACCCCCCCCCCCATCCTCCCCCCGTCGCTGCCAAACACTCAGAATCATGCAAACATACACACACTTTCCCTCCGCGCTGCGGTTGGGATTCTCAAATTAACTGGTCAGCAGTCGGTCGTATCCAGAGGGGGTTGTCAGTAGGATTCCCGTAACTGAAGCAGTTTGGGTATATTTTTTTCTCCCTCCTCCTCCAACACGATCTACATTCTTTAAATAACCATGACTCTTAACATTCTTTTCTTTTTCCCTCTGTCTCATTCTCTCTCTCTCCCTCTTTTCTATTTGAAAGTTATTGTGTGTTATCTTCTATTTTTAACCGACGGTTCGGCCTCATAAGTATTAAACTCTATCCGTTCCTCATTTACACCAGTGCTCCCACAGTTCCCAGCTTCATCCTGTTGTTTCTCCGAGGACGGAGAGAGTTCATGTTTTTATTGATGCCATCTCTGTTGGTCTGTTTGTTTACCCGCAACTATTAGACGCTTTCCCACAAGCTTTTGTACCGACATTCATGCGGTCCAAACATGCCATTCCCTCCGGCTCTTCGTGTTGAATTAACCCGGGATATTTAGTAACGACGGGCAATTATTCAGCCGGCGCTGGCAGGATCCTCGGCTCCTTGACCCCGAATGGCACTGAGGACATAAACCCGTCCTGGAGGAGTAAAAACTGAATGAAAACAGGGATGCAAGTCCAATGTAGTATCAATTCCAATGGGAATTGATACGATTTTTCCGATTCCGATTCCATTATCGATACTGTTTAACGATTCGATTCTTTATCGATTCTAATTTGGGCAAAAAGGAGAACAAACAGTTTTATTAGCATCATTTTTTTTTTACTTAGAAGTCACAATGTTACAAACTCAACAGCGAGGTCAAAAGAGGCCCAAAGCCTGAATAACGTGTTAACTGTTGTAATATGTAACTGTGCAAATACACAAGAATGTGGAACATTTTACTAACAGATTTTTCCTAATAATATGAGCTCACTAAGCACTCAAAAATACTAATAAAGAAAGATAAATACTATCATATACAACGGAACAGTGCATAGTACAAATCTGCAAATACTATGAAGAATTAACAATTCTTTAGCAGTAAAATAATCATGTCTTCCAGCCTCTGAACCAGCCAGACTCTCTCTCTCATCACGGTCATCTTCTAAATGTAATGCAGAAGGCATTCGTTTAATAGCATAGCGCTAATGTTATAGCGTGTTTTACAAAGAAGCACATAGGCAGCGGGATAGCTACTAACCAGAGTTACCAGAGGTGATCTTAGCTTGGCTACTGCTGCTGGGTTGAGATCCATCAGTCCGAAGCGTCAAAAACACGACACTCGTTATCACATGTTGTGTGTTCAAATGTTTCTGCATGTTAGCCGTGTTCCCTCCCGACGCTGTTATCTCCACTTTACAATGACTGCTAGTTGCCTTGTTGCCATCTTTCTTTGGTGGAGTGAAGCCAAACTTTGGAGCGTTTGAACCTGGTCGACGCCATTGTTGTTTACAACTCCAATGCTAACGTGCTAAACCGACGTAACTTAATCACGTAAGTGCTTTCTGGAATTGACTGTGCGTAACTTGCGTAAATTACGTGAGATTCGTGCTGGTTGGAATCGATAAGAGAATCGCTGGATAAACTGACAAACGATTCCATGGAATTAAACCACACGGAACCGGTTCTCTACAGGAACCGGTTCTCTACAGGAACCAGTTCTTGATTCCCAACCCTACTTATTGATGAGTAATCGGTTATGGATATAGTGTTTGGGGTTGGCCACTCGTGCACCAGAAGCTAACACCTGTGGCACCTCTGGCTCTGAGGAAATGCAGGATTCAACATCTGGAAATGTCTGGCAACAGTGTGTACTATCAAAAAAGGGTGGAATGGAAATTTACTCTTAAAATCTATACGATAATTACCGTACTAGTTGGTTGGCTACGCACTTGTGGCAGTTTGTCGCGGTAGCTCTTGTTGAATTGCGTCTTTTTTTGTACGTTCATGTCCAAAACTCAGCACCTCCTCTTGAAATCCTACGTTTTCTTTGCGTAAAAACATAATAAAAATCATCTGATTCTACTGGTCGTTAGCATTCTCTGGCTCCCAAAACGAACCCCAAATCGTGACCCCTCCAACACTGTGCATGAGAGTGCATGTGTGGTCAACCATAGATCATTGTTCCAGAAGTCTTGTTGTTCGTTCAGATGCAGGTTTGTGATCCTTTTCCACATTGTGCAGCATTTGCTTTTCTAAGACCTCTGTTTTAGAGGTCTTTGGAACAACCCGACAACCCAAAAACCCGAGGTTCCGACCCAAATTGGGTCTCGGGTCCATTCAAAAGACGTGACTCTGGGTTCGTGTCTGAATCGGTACAGTTATTCTGGGGTCCGGTCGGTGTTCTCTGACAGGCTGGGTCCACGTTTACTCAGAAGAGGTAAAGATATTGGTGGTGGAAGCTAATGTCAGGACTCGGGGCAGTTTGGCAGTTTAATTAATTATTCATTAACGTGGCGTGTTTGTCATGAAACAATCGTGTTGCCGTAGCGTTATTACGTGTTATTAGCGGTTTGCCCGGCAGCTGTAAAGCACAACGGATCACCAACATGATAACTTTGGATGAGAGAACATATTCACAACATGTCCTGACCGGTGTAGGCTATTAGCGTTAGCAGTTGCTACCAATAGCATCTGTATCCACAAAGAAAATAACGACGTGGATTTATTGTTGTTTCCATCACGTAGCCTATGTAGCAACTGAACCGGTAGAAGAAGACAACTTTAGCTAAGAAAATCAAGTTTTATTCAACGCTAGACAACTTTAACATGAGCAACTATGGGCTGGATTGTCTCGGTTCTATTCAGGTAACTCGGTTCGGTTCGTGGTCGGAAACTAAAGACTCAGGTCGAGTCGGTTCTGGGTCCAAATATTGCGGGTCCATTTGGGTTCTAACTCCAGACTTATTATAATAGCTCGCGTCGGTTTCGGGTTGAATTTTCACGGGTCCATTCAGGTTCGGGTCCATGAAAGTGGACCTGTGAAGACACACGAAGGCTTATATCTTTCCCTCTTGGCATTGCATTAACACACACCTGGATGCTTCCGAGCAGGAAGCTGCTCTCTTTTATAGAGATCTGCACACCTGCTGATGATTAATCTACCAGGAGCTGATGATCCTGTGGAAGCTATCAGGGGGTACTTAGTGTTGCCCACGTGATTTTCTTATTCTATTTTCATATTTGTTACATTAAAAAACGAGTTTCTGCTGGAAATCCAGCACGAGAATAAGATCCCAAATCTGGACTAGACTGGAGAAAAGATCTGATATCAGGACAACAGAGAGGATGGAGTTTCCACCATTTAGTATCAGGAGGGAACGCAAGACGGGCGGAAAATAAGACTGATGAGCTCAGATACCGGCATCGCAGTAATACGCATTTACTTAAACACGACTACAGGAACATTACCCAGAGTCCTTCACTTCTCTGCAGACTGCAGACAGAGCGGTAAGAGCAACGGAGGAGGGACCTCTGGATCACCTCTATCAGTTCCTTTCTGAAGCTTTGAACAGTTTTTCTCAAAACCAGAAGCTTCCGTGTCTTTTAAAAGCCCCAGACCAGCGGTGATGGCGGGTTTCTACTGGTGCTGCCACCTAGTGGTCGGGTCAGGTCCGGCGGCAGCTCCAACAGGTAGAGTTCTGAGGGTTTCACCTGCCACCTGTTGTGCATGTTTAATTACCCGTAGTTAATTATCTGACCCAGTTGTGTGACTTTGCATATTTTCTCATTTAGTTCTCATTGTCGGTGATTTATGTGCGTCTGAACCTCCTTGTTTTTTTTTTTTCCTTTAGTCTTTCTTCTTTTCTTTTCTCCTCCCTCGCTCTCTTCGCCTTCAATCATTTTTTGACTTACAGACATTTCAGACCTTACTAAGCAGTTTTCCAGATCCCACATTACTGCGGGTGTATTTCAGAGGCCCAAACCTCTCAGAAGGCGATGACAAGAATTCAAAACTTAGGGATTTTTCTTTTTTTTTTTTTTTTGCTGTTTGTTGTTAACAGACATGTCTCTCTGTCTCTCTCAGTCTGATCCGACTCAACCCAGTGGGCACATCTGCATCTATACAGTCGAACGGAGGGAAACAGACCTTTCTTTTATTAACATATCCGCCTTAAATGCCTTTAAATCTCCCTCCGAAGCAGTTTTCTGGTGATGATGCTGCTCCTTCGCTGATACTGAGCACAGTTCTTCCTTCCCGGCGACCCGTGAGGAGCTGGAAACATAAAAAGATAATGAGCCATCAAACGCTGTGCATGAAGCACTTTTCCAGAACCGTCCGTCTGACCGCAGAAAACAGAGCGTAGATGTTTGAACACACACACATTTACTGCATCTACGCAACCCCATGGAGAACCGTCACATCCCCCCCTTTCTATGTTCCGGTAAAAAATCAACGTCGGGCTGAAGGGATGCAGAATAAACGAGTGGACCGGGCCTGGATGAAGACGGGGTGAAGGAGGACCGGGAAGGAAGAGTGATGTCAGAATAAATGTGTTTATTGACGTCTAAAACGACCTTCTGAGACCCTCTGAACTTACTGATGGCGCTGAGGAACCACCACTTTCATGGACCCGAACCTGAATGGACCTATGAAAATTCGACCCGAAACCGACCCGACCCGAGCTATTATCATAAGTTCGGGAGTCCGAACCTGAATGGACCCGTGATATTTGGACCCGGAACCGACCTGAGTCTTTAGTCTTTAAACTGAACCGAGAAACCTAAATAGAACCGAGACAATCCAGCCCATAGTTCATGTTAAAGTTGTACAGCGTTGAATAAAACTTGATTTTCTTACCTAAAGTTGTCTTCTTCTACCGGTTCAGTTGCTACATAGGCTACGTGATGTAAACAACAATAAATCCACGTCGTTATTTTCTTTGTGGATACAGATGCTATTGGTAGCAACTGCTAACGCTAATAGCCTACACCGATCAGGACGTGTTGTGAATATGTTCTCTCATCCAGCGTTGTCATGTTGGTGATCCGTTGTGCTTTACAGCTGCCGGGCAAACCGCTTATAACACGCTAATAACACGCTATGACAACACGATTGTTTCATGACAAATACGCCACGTTAATTAATAATTATTTAACTTGCCCGAGTACTCACATTGGCTGCCACCGCCAATATCTTTACCTGAGAAAGGTCCAGCTGCTGGGTTGTGGTACCAGAGACCAGCTTGCTCCGCCCACTTCTGGGTTAACCGGCTTTGGTGGAGAAGGCCCAGTTGTATCTTGTTAAAATTAAACATGAATGTTAGTACAGTGATCCCTTATTTTTCGCGGTTAATGGGGACCGGCGCCCCCCCACGTTAATCAAAATCCACGAACTGGAGCCGGAGCCCCCCTAGCCTCAATAATGTGTTTAAAATATGTTTAAAAACCCCAAAAAAGTATCGAGGCACTGCAGTGAAACAAGACAAAGGCTCAACTGTGGTCTTTCTGTTACCTTCACAGCCTCTGGTCTCTGAACCGTAATAAAGAAACCGCTGCTATTGTGCTATTTTTGGCTCGTAATTAGCTGCTAACACGCTAACAACAACAAAAGAAAAAGTCTGGTTTTCTCTGCATGGAACGGGAACTTTATTCTGTCACTGCAGGAACTTGTAACATCACACAGGTTGTATTGTTGGGCTCCTGTCGGTTAACAGAGAATGTAAATCTATACACGCTGGGCTGCTGTTGATGCTCACTACACTTTTCATCTAACCCCGTTTTCATTCTGCCGTCCCACGACACACACACTACATTACCCATAAGGCCACACCATTACCCATAAGGCCACCTTCTTAAAGGGGGCAGGCTGGCTCACAACATTTCTTCACTGTGAGAGAACGCACAACATCCTGTGATGTATTTTTTTAAATTATATTATATATTTCTGAAAAATCCGCGAATAACTAAAACCGTGAAACTTAAACCACGAAGTGGTTATATGTACATATATTTCTGCCTCACTGCATCTCTCCCAGGAGTAATTTATTTTCTGTTATAGTTGATAAAGTGATCCAGGAACGCTGAACGTGCTGCTGGGAAATATCACAGTAGAGCTGAGCGATTTTATCGATTCTGCGATATATATCGATATTTTATCGAGTATCGATTTTTCAGCCGTGGGTATCGATATTCTAAGCATCTTTCAAAACCCTCGTGTCCCACCTTTAAAAGCTTGCAAACAACAATTTGTACTGTTTAAACAAATTAAACTATTTTTCTCAACACATCTGCCTGTCAGCCATATAATGTGTAATTAATGCTTTCAGTTCAATTAATTCAAACAAAGTCATTGGAACACTCACAAGATGTCACCAAAATCACTTTGTCCCTTTAAAATCTTTCGGAAAATGATGTAAATGTATTGTAAGATGAATATCGATATATATCGTATCGTGAGCTGAATATCGTGTATCGTGTTGTGAGGTTAGTGTATCGCTACAGCCATATATAACAGATCAGTTTTTTACTCTCTATTTCAGTTCAAACTGGGCTCTGATCTTTTTTTTTAATTTGTTTTGTTTTAAGAAAGTTAAAAAAAAAAAAGAAAAACCTGCAACTGCCTGTGATTTTCCAGAGAACTGCGGATCTTATTGAGTTACTGGTTTTTCTTCCTGCTTTGTTCCTTTTTTCATTCACTCGTTTATTGCATCCTTCCAATAATCGACAACCGCCCCCCCGATATCCGTCTGAAAAACACGTGAACTCCTCGTTATCTCTCTGGACGGCGCCCGCGACGCTCCGATCAATAAAATCAGACACGAAAACGTGTTTTGTTTTGTTTTTTTGAAGATGCTTTTAACGAGCCGGTTACATGTCAGAGACGCGGGTCGCACACGCCGTAAACACGCCACGGAGCTGCGTGTTGGCGGGCACCGACGCCTAGCGAACGTTCCCGTGTGTTAGTGTGTGTGTGTGTGTGTGTGTGTGTGTGTGTGCGTGCGCGTCTCCGTGGGTGTTATGTTCTCGCTGGTTGCTGTTAGCCTACGTGGCCCGGTTCCCCATCGCTCTACGTGTTTGTTTGTCCGCAGTTTAAATAGGAGCGCTGGGAGGTTTGTGCTGGTTTACTGGTCTCTAAACAGAGTTAATGAAGAGACGAGTCAACCAGAGGGCACAGAGGAGGAGAGGAGGGGGGGGGGTGAGATGTAAAAGAAAAGATAAAAGGCTGGAAACTGAGGAAGAGGGGGATCGGGACGGATCACGGCGGAGGTGGAGGAGACGGGAAGACGAGGTGATGAGGAGGCAAGGAACGAATGACCCAAAAGGATGGAGGGAGGAGGAAGATGGAGGGATAGAGGGAGTGGAAGAGAGGACGAGAAGGCAGGACGGGCTGCTGAAACAAACGGAGAGAAGTAGCGGAGCGAGGGAGGTCTGGAGTCTCATTAACTCAAACCAGAAGCTGCTTGGTGGGAAACCCGTCGCCGCCTCGTCACAGAGCCTCCTCGTCCCCCGGCGGCCGTGAAACAGCCAACAAAGGCAGACGGGGCCGCCCTCTGGCCCGCGGGCCCTCGGACTGAGAGTTCGGCTCTTCTCTGAGGTCACGAGGTTCTGACGGCGCTGGTGACCGTCCACGTTTTTCTGCTCGCTGCAGCGCTGCGTTCTGGCCCCTCCCATGGCTGCAGACGTGCATCTGGATCCGGCGCCTCCATCGTCCCGCCGCCAGGTGCTTCCGGTCATTGAGCGGGTTTTCAGCAGGTGTGCAGGCTTCTATGAATGCAGATGTTTCGGAAGGTTTTGGGCTGTGTTCAATCCCCCGGAAGTATCCGGACGGTGCGACCCAAACAGCTGGTATGATGGAGACGCGTCAGACAGTGATTGGTTGTCGTCGCGGCAGATGTCATGTCGTCTCCACGACTTAAAGAAATGAGGCTGTCAGTCCGTCTTCAGTGTCAAAAGCAGCTTCAACTCTTAAACCAGGGGAGCGGTTAGAATCATGACAAGGAAAATTGGCTATACACCTTTTGGACTTAAAAATTGTGGACATGCGCCCCCTAGTGGCCAGACATAACTGGAGTGTGCGGTGCTCCACCTAAGTAACCCAAACACAGCAGCGTGGAGCATCTGTTACTGATAACGCAGACATGTCTTGGATTGATGATGTTAGGCAGTGGCCTCCAGTTACAGATGAAGGTAGTTTATCGCTGTTTTTAATGATTGGTTATGGAAATAGCATGATCTATTCCCATAATCAAACACTAAAAACTGTGGGAATAAGTGAAAAATGCAACGCTGGTTATAACTAACGTCAACAAGCCATAGAGATTATGCTACTGTAACGTTAACGCTAGCGGTAAATTAGGCTATGTGTTAATGTTATATTTAATTTATTTTATCATTCTCCTAATTCATTCATTGTTTTATAGGCTTGTGCTAGTACCGAGGGCTACAGTAGCCTCATACTGCTGTTCTTTCGGCCAGAATCGTCCGGGACTCTCAGCGAGACTATGAGTAGTACGAGATTGAATGTTAACGAAAACTCACCCGGCTGTATTCATTTGGAACAAAGTCCTTTCTGTTGATATTTTTCACCCACGTCTTCCTAACTTCTTGTTCTGCAAACAAGGGAGTCTTCGTGCAGTAAAGGCTTGTGTATTTCATACTTTCTTCTTCCATTGTTGAATTTTCACGCCATTGTTGGTACAGTTTATGACGGTATTCCCGTCGGTCGGTATGTATTCCCACTCGACCGACTCAACATTATAAAAATATATATTTGTAGAAAGAGAAAAACACTGCGAGCCGGTGAAAATGTCGCTCTGTGGCACAATATGCCAATGGCGGACGGGGTACTTCCGAGGGGCTGGCCCGAAAAGGTCTATACAGTGATCCCTCGCCAATTTGCGCTTTAAGTTCCGCGGTTTTAGTTATTCACAGATTTTGTTTTTTAGAAATATATGATATAAAAACAAAATCAAGAAAAAATTGCAGAAACATCACAGGATGTTGTGCGCGTTCTCTCGCAGCAAAGAAATGTTGTGAGCCAGCCTGGCCCCTTTAAGAAGGTGGCCTTATGGGTAATGTAGTGTGTGTGTCGTGGGACGGCAGAATGAAAACGAGGTTAGATGAAAGAGCGGTTTCTTGCCAGAATAAAGTGCTCGTTCCATGCAGAGAAAACCAGACTGTTTCTTTTGTTGTTGTTAGCGTGTTAGCCGCTAATTACGAGCCAAAAATAGAACAATAGCAGCGGTTTCTTTACTACGGTTCAGAGACCAGAGGCTGTGAAGGTAACAGAAAGACCACAGTTGAGCCTTTGTCTTGTTTCACTGCAGTGTTTCGCTACTTTTTTACGGTTTTTAAACATATTTTAAACACATCATTTAGGCTCGGGGGGGTGCCGGTCCCCATTAACCGCGAAAAATAAGGGATCACTGTATTTTGTCTTGAAGTGTCAATCAGTGCTTTTACCACCATCATCCCTTCTCTGCTACAGGAGAAGCTCTCCCAGCTGAGCGTACCTGACTCCACCTGCAGGTGGATCACAGACTTCCTGTCTGACAGGAAACAGTACGTGAAGCTGGGAAAACCCATCATGACAACAACTGGGGTAAGGCAGCTGACTTCCTGTAAGAACTCAAGGACACGTGTGCTCGCAGACATTCGGTCGGCGGACAGTGTACGAACCGGACGTGTTTGGTTGAGAAACATTATTCATAAACGGACGATGAGCTGCCAAACCTTACGTAAGCCGGCGCTCCACAACCTCATGGAGCTGAGTTGACGCGTGAAGAACAAACCGAAGTTTCATGCGGTTCATCTTTTTGTCAACATATTTTTCTCAACCAGCCTTTAAACCTCTCTACTGAAGTCATTTCTTAAAGTCATTTCAAGGCTTTTAAATCTCTGTTTGGTCATTTCTGTGTAGGTTTTTTGGTTTTTTCCCCAGATACTCTGATGTCCTTGGCGCGTCAGGTTCACGCTAACCCTAAACTGACCACAGGGACGAGTCTGAGCCACGCCTGTTTGTCCCTTTGTGGTTGTTGCGGAAAAAAATAAGATCCGATCTCGATGATAAAATCAAATTAGAATTTATTAGAGAAAAGAAACAAAAAAAAAACAAACTTATGTGCATATAAGGAGAGCTGTTAGTCAGCATTCAACAGAATACTAAATGAGGACGTCCCTTTTATACCAAGACAAAGATGTTGAATGCTATACAGGTTAGCATAGAGTGAATCACAGCAGGTGATGAGGAAGGCAAAGGACATTTGTCTTAAATGAGAATGATAATTGAATTTAGGGATGTTATACAGTTTCTTGATCAAAAGGGTAGATGCGTGATGATAATTGAATTTAGGAATGTTTATTCAGAATCACAGCTGACCCACCCCCGCTTGTCTTTTGTCAGACATTTGGTCTGTTGATTATGATGTGTACTGGTCTTGTTAAGAAAGACAAATTACTTTTAAACATATTAAAGACAAACAATATGAACAAAATTACAAGATGAATAAAGCAAATAAAATTTCTTGTCCGTGGTGCAGCCCTGGTCATGTTCAGCGACAGCTGGGATCGGCGCTCGCGTCCAAGTGATGCCGTGGCGGCGTCCAAACGGCGCTTTAATCAGCCTCACAATCAGAAATGAAACCTCGCTTTCCCCCAATACACACCTTTAACCTCGTAAGTGATATTTAATGTTGCTCTTTGTTGTTTTTGAACACAACACCTTGGTCCGTTTTACAGCTTTTATATTTTATTGCAATGATGTAAAACCACCACTTTTTTTTTCCCTTTTTTGGTAACTGAATGGTTCGTGCTTGAAAGAAGTGCCTTCCTGAGTGGAGATCTTTTTTAGACAAAAGAAAGCACTTCCACATGTGTTCCACCTTCAGCTGGACCACCATGAAGTTGGCCTGATGGTCACTCAAATCATACGAGTTCAGAAATGGAGGCATCGACCCGCTGCGCGGCGCCAGACCCGCCGGAGCCCTTTATGTTTCCCGTATCATAGGTGTTTGATTTGGTCGGTCCGGTGTGGCTGGGCTCGCCAAGGCGGGGGGACTCTGTCAGCGGCGCTGGCGGGGGCCAAAGGCGGGGAGAAGAAGCAGAAATGAATCAGTCCCGGCCAGACCCGGAGACAAACAACCACCACTTGGGCCCGTTTAAAATCACCGGCCAGCTACAATTCACGGTTCTGGACTCCGATGAAGCCGGACCGACTGGAGGGAATCCACACAAGCTCAGGAGAACGCCTGAACTCGACACAGAAGGGCTTGAACCTGCGAGGTTACCTGAGAGGTTACCTGCGAGGTTACCTGAGAGGTTACCTGCGAGGTTGAGGTTACCTGAGAGGTTACCTGCGAGGTTACCTGTGAGGTTACCTGCTCGCGCGAAACCTTCAATTTGAAATGAAGAAATGAATTAAGAAGAGAAGAAACAAACATACAGAATCCCGCTCAAGTTAAGCTCTCCAAAATCTATGGTGATGTTGATCCTCGGTGCATATGATGTCATCAGGCTCCATATGTTCTGGTCCTGCCCATCTCTATTCAATTATTGGAAACAGATATTTAACTATAAGGTTCAAATTGATCCAACAGCATGTACAGCTTTGTTTGGAGCTTTACCTCCTACTTTGCAGCTTCCTAAATATAAAGCTGACTTTGTAGCCTTTGTCTCTTTATTGACTAGAGCAGCCGTTCCCAAACTTCAGAACACCAAGGTCCAATTTGAAATGTGAAAAATCTCCACAGCCCACCGAAACCTTTAATCACAACTGTGATCAACATCAGGACTAGGATGCCATTTTCTGACATTAATGTAAGGGGACAACAAATAAGGTGACACTTGTCATATTAAGTTAAGATGACGGTAGAATAACACTTAACTGGTTTGTTTTATTACTTCTTAATGTTTTAAAATCATGTCGTTAATATTTTACAGTAATTAAAAACATATCTAAAAAAGATCGAGGATTTAAAACATATTTGTTTAATTTCAATGACCTCTCACGGTCCACCTGCAGTACCACGACGGCCCACCAGGGGGCCGCGGCCCACACTTTGGGAATCACTGGGCTAGACATTTGATTTTACTTGGATCAGGGACATCCTTCAGTTTGTGAAGTTGGAGAAAGTTTGGTGCTCGATACATGGTTCCCTTGCAAAGTTTTATGAGACTCGGGGTCCATTTTTTTCCGTATGTTGAGGGATTGACTTTTACTGCTAATCCAGAGTAGCCAACCTGATTGTCGACTGTGTATTTTTCCTGTGTAAATTTGTAGCATGCTGGAAATGTTTTTTACTTTTCTCTGTGAATACATTGCACTTTTATTTTGAAGTGGGTGACCAATATTGTGTTTTGTTCTGTGTATTTTTTTTTTATTTTAAAATTTTTATTTTATTTTTTTGTTTGTGTTTTTTGTTGTTGCTGTGCTTTTTTGTTTTAATTCTTTTTTTACTATTTTACTCCTTTTGTTTTTTTATTTCCATTGTACTAGGATTAAATAATAATAAAAATATATTTTATAATAATAACTTTTTTTATAATAATGGGAAATATTTCATAATAATACACATATATTTCATAATAATGGGAAATATTTCATAATAAAAATGTATTTCATAATAATGGGCAACATTTCATAATAATGGATACGTATTTCATAATAATAAACGCCTGTATTTGATAATAATAGACTTATTTATTCATTGAATTATGACCAAAACGGGGCTCCATACAGAACCCAAGTGAAGACGAGGACCTGCAATGCCCAGGCTGGTAGGCAGGCTCCATCACCGCTGCGCTTCAACACATAAAGACATCAAGTTGCAGTGAAAACCAGACAGAACCTTTGATCCGAGGAGAAGTCAAACTGTCCTCTTCTGCTGCGGTACTTTATAGAAATTCAGATCACGCTAGAGGGAGGTTCCAACAACACACGAACGTTGTAACGGAGGCGTCCCGATTCTTAATGGCGTGGTTTTTGTGGTGGAAAAGCATACAAGGTTCTGAAACTGAACTGGCTCTGAACCGGCTCGAGCACTGGCCCGGCACCAGCAGGGCGCAAGCTGGTGGAAAAGGGGAATGAGGCAGATGCAGTCCATCAAAATAAGAGTTAATAACCATGAAAAGTAATGACAGGCCTTTGCCACATGGTCTCTACAGTTGGGAAGAGGGTTAGAGATTAGGGTTACAGGTTAGGGTTAGGGGTTAGGGTTAGGGGTTAGAGTTAGGGGTTAGGAATAGGGTTAGGGGTTAGGGGTTAGGGTTAGTTAGGGTTAGGGTTAGGGAGTTGGGTTAGGAGTTAGGGTTAGGGGTTAGGAGTTAGTTAGGAGTTAGGGTAGGGTTAGTTAGGGTTAGGGGTTAGGGTTAGTAGGGTTAGGGTTAGGGGTTAGAGTTAGGGTTAGGGGTTAGGGATTGGGGTTAGGGGGTTAGGGATTAGGGTTAGGGTTAGTGGGTAGGGTTAGGGGTTAGGGATTAGGGGTTAGGGTTATGTTAGGGGTTAGGAGTTAGGGTTAGAGTTAGGGTTAGGGGTTAGGGTTAGGGTTAGGGTTAGTTAGGGTTAGGGATTAGGGGTTAGGGTTAGGGGTTAAGGTTACGGGTTAGGGATTAGAGGGTAGGGTTATGTTAGGGGTTAGGAGTTAGGGTTAGAGTTAGGGTTAGGGGGTTAGGGGTTAGGGTTATGTTAGGGGTTAGGAGTTAGGGTTAGAGTTAGGGGTTAGGGGTTAGGGTTAGGGTTAGGGTTTAGGTTAGGGTTAGGGTTAGGGGGTTGTTAGGGGGGTTAGGGTTAGGTTAGGGGTTAGGTTAGGGTTAGAGTTAGGGTTAGGTTAGGGTTTTTCGGGTTAGGGTTAGGGTTAGGGTTAGGGTTAGGGTTAGGGGTTAGGGTAGGTTAGGGTTAGGGGTTAGGGTTAGGGGTTAGTTAGGGTTAGGGTTAGGTTAGGGTTTAGGGGTTAGGGGTTATTTAGGGTTAGTGGTTAGGAGTTAGGGTTAGGGTTAGGGGTTAGGGGTTAGGGTTAGGGTTAGGGGTTAGGGGTTAGGTTGGGTTAGGGTTAGGGTTAGGGGTTAGGGGTTAGGGGGTTTAGGGTTTAGTTGGTTCGGTTAGGGTTAGGGTTAGGGGGTTAGGGTTTTTAGGGGTTAGGGGTTAGGGGTTAGGGGGGTTAGGGTTAGGGTTAGGGTTAGGGTTTAGGGTTAGGGTTAGGGGTTAGGGGTAGGGGGGGTAGGGGGTTAGGGTTAGGGGTTAGGGGTTAGGTTTAGGGTTAGTGGTTAGAGTTAGGGTTAGGGGTTAGGTTTAGGGTTAGGGGTTAGGAGTTAGGGTTAGGGGTTAGGGTTAGGGGTTAGGGTTGTATACAAGCAACAATCACAAAAAAAGCTTCGGTCTCGTGATTTACGTGCATTGAAACCATGAAAGGACAGAAAAGCAAACAAGACTGTTCACATCCTTGTTTTGTTCTGGGAGATGGAAACATTTAAAAAAAAAAAAAAAAGCAGAATTGCTCCTTTGTGTTCATCATCATCCTGCTCTCTCACGTGACTGCTTCCTATCTGAACTTTCGCCTGTTTTTTCTGTTTTTCCCACTCCTGCCATCTTTCCTCCCGTCCGATCCAAACCTCTGTCTAGTGTCTCTGTTGCTAACGCTACTGTCCCAGCGTCTCTCATCGTCCTCTCTCTAACTTTCTCTCCTCTCGTCTTCGCTCCAGCTCTCCAAATTGGCCGGCTGTTTCTTTTTTTTTTTTACTTTTACATCCCTGTTCCTTGAAGAGAAACTGCCAGTTTGAGGTGTTGAAGAAAATCCTGGAACCTGAACGGAGGCCAGCGAACATGAACCCAATTAACGGCTCGGTTGTGTGTTAGCATGCACATGTGTGTTTCTTGCATAAGTCCACGTGGGCGTGCATGTGTGTGTGTGTTCTGCAGCAAGGCGATCAGCTTTGAGCCAGAGGTTTGAGAGACTAGAGGGCGGGAATTATGGGAAATGAAACCAAGTTGAACACAAAAAGTTCTGCACAGACACAAATAAAAAACAGATAAAACTAAGAAATTACTGAGAAGTTAATTTTTTTTTTTTTTTTTTATGTGGGATATTATAATAAAAACAGCCTGGTCTCAAATTAAAGAAATATAACTTTAGTCGAACAGCACATGCCATACATGACAACTTTATTTATTTCACTAAAAGCTGAGAGCCAAGACACAGGAGCGGTGTGTGAAAAACTAAGTGCTCCCCGTGATTCAACAGCTTGCAAAACCACCTTCGGCGCAGTAACTTAAAATAATCATCTTATTTATGACTCGTGGAAAGATCTTGGCTGATGTTGTTTCACTTCGCTGACGTTTGTGGCCGTTGATTTACTCGCGGCTGTCAATGTCCTGGCGTGGCATCAGCGCCAGCTGGAGGCCTGGACCCCGACCAGCGGCCACTTCAGCGCCCTCGTCGCTCTCATCAAGGCGTTTTCGTCTTCGGCGCTTGTCAGACAAGACAAGTTCATCAGAGTTAAGGATCTCCACGTTGGTCTCGTCTGTCCGATGGGACGTTCACACTCGGTCTGCTCGTCCTTGACGACATGCTCTAATCTCAATGCTCTGAATCTGATTTATTTCATGTTTTTGTGTCCAAACTCTCTATCTAGATCAGGCTGGCTAACCTTTGTCATCGAGAGCTGCACGTCTAAGATGTTTCCCGAGGGGAGCTTCAGAAGCCTCTCTTCTCAGGAACGGTCAACCGCTGAGGCGAGTCTCGAGGCTGCTGAGGCGAGTCTCTGGGCCGCTGAGGCGAGTCTCTAGGCCGCCGAGGCGAGTCTTGAGGCCGCTGAGGCGAGTCTTTAGGCCGCTGAGGCGAGTCTCTCGGCCGCTGAGGCGAGTCTCTAGGCCGCTGAGGCGAGTCTCCAGGCCGCTGAGGCGAGTCTCGAGGCCGCTGAGGCAAGACTCTAGGCCGCCGAGGCGTGTCTCTAGGCAGCTGAGGCGAGTCTTGACGGCCACTGAGGTGAGTCTCGACGGCCGCGGAGGCGAGGCCGCTGAGGCGAGTCTCGACGGCCACTGAGGTGAGTCTCGAGGCTGCTAAGTCGAGTCTCGAGGCTGCTGAGGCGAGTCTCTAGGCCGCTGAGGCGAGTCTCTTGGCTGCTTCAGCGCACCTGATTCACGTAAACGGGTCGTTAACAGACCTGGATGAGCAGCTGATGGTGATTCATCCATGTGAATCAGGTTCTGAAGCAGGGAAACATCTAAGACCTGCAAGGATGCAGGGTTGGAGACCCCTGGTCCAGATGCAATATGGATATGTAGGGGTGTCACATTATCGCGTTAATTGTGATTAATTAATTGCAGACATATTAAGCGTGTTAAGTTTTTTAATCGCGTTAATCTAATTTCTAATCTCTAATTTTACTGGTCCTGTTTGCGAGTTGCCTTTTTATAAAATAACGTTTGTAGGTCAGTCACACCCTGAAGTGGACATTGATTGGCTGTCATTGTGTTTGGGCGTGTTTAGCATAAGCTGATAGGCTCCTATCGTAGTTGGGAGGGCAAGGTGAGGAGCGGTAAGTAGCGGGTATGAGACGTGAAAATGGAGGAGCATCTGAAAGTTGTCGGTCCAATCAATGGGAAATTTAAATTTCAAAAATGCCTCGACGGCAACATTGATAGAGGTAGAGTGATATGTATTCTTTGTAAGGAGTTGTCTTACCGCCGAAGCAGTTCAAGTTTAGCCTACCACATCAACGCAAAGGACCCTGTCGCGAGTGCAGCCACAGCTAACGTTAGCGGTTAGCAATTTAGCGAACAATAGCAAAGCTCTTCGCCAAACTACACTCGAGGAGAACACCCCGCGTATTAGCAAAGTCTGCGCTATCCTTTCTTGCCAAATGGATAACGATAAACTGCATTTATATGCATTTATCCACTTTATATGGACCTGTTTTTATAGTCTTGAAGCATTCTCAGGAAAACATGTTCAGAGTTCAACAACAGCCCTAATTATTTGGAGATTGACAAAAGAACACAGAAATATTCTGCCTCCTGGTGGTGGAAACTGAAGGTTGCAGGCAGCACTTGGGACTAGTCTCAAATACAGTCTGTCAATAAATGACTTAATAAAGCCACTTTCTTGTTATTGTTATATATCAATCTTTTGATCCTGCCACAATAATGAAATAATGAATTCAAATGAAAAATACCTCAAGTTGAGGGCTTTTCTCAGCAATTTTTAGGTGAGATTAAAAAAGATTAACTAATTACAGATCATAATTAATGAATCTCTCAATTTTTTTATTGCATGACAGCACTATGGATATGCTCAAAAAAATAAATAAAGAATCCAGTGTGCGCTGGTAGTGTTAACATGGTCCGCAGGACACGGGTCCAGAAGCCTTGTGGTCTGTTCAGACTCGACTCTGCAAACCGAAGCTGTGCTGCCATGTTGCTTTTGGAGGGGAGAGTTTTTCTCCTGGCGACCCGTCCAAACCCCGCCATACTGCTGGTTTTTTTCTAATTATACTGTCATGAAGTTTAACGTTTAACCGAGGTCTGTAAAGTCAAGTAGAAAAGTAGTTATTGGGTTTTTTTTTTTTTTTTTTTTTTCTCCGAGCGTTGAATTGTCTGACCTCGGGCTGAATTTTCTGGGATGTCCAGCCACCGTCGTAAATATCTTTCCACTCGTGAGCGATGAATTCCCAGATGTTTGGAGATGGCCTTACAACCTTCCCCAGTGTGACGGGCCGCAAAATACCGACTCCCTTAGGCAGAGACGCCGCAACGGGGTAGGAATACTCGGCAATTGCCTAGGGCCCCGAGCTGTAAGGGGCCCCAAGACAGCGGTGACATTGGTCTTTTTATCAATGACAAAATGACTGGACTGCTTTAGACACTGCAACGACAATATGTTGAAAACCCCCCACATAGGGCCCCCACTAGCTGTCACTGCCTCGTGTGTTAAGGGACAACCTGAAACCTCCACCTTAGCGACACATTTGGACCCCCCTAATGGCGCCCCGACTGCATGTGGCCGGCTTTCTGCGTTGCATCAAACTCGATACAAGAAAAATGAAGCGAGCACATCCATCAGGACACGCAAAAAGAAAAAAAAAAACAAGATAAAGAAAAAAGAAAACGGGAAAGCGGTAAGTTCAAAGGTGTATAAACTTAGTCTCAGGAAGCACAACTGCACATGACATGTTTACTGCACCTTAGCTTGGCTTATCTAAACAGTAGTTAACAGTAAGCTCACCAGTAACTGACATACAGTCATGGAAAAAATTATTAGACCACCATTTTTTCTTCACTTTCTTGTTCATTTTAATACCTGGTACCACTAAACGTCATCATGTGACTAAAACAGACAGAAAAGAAAACACTGAATGCATAAAAGCAGTGTTTTTGGCAGTACAACGCCATAGCTATTGATGTAAAAACTTAAGGATTTATGTTATAATCAAGAAAACCATGGAAAATGGTAAGATATCAGCTCTTAAATAAAACTCTTATGAGCAATCTTTGTGGTTATCATTATGTTTGTCCGAACAAATGTACCTTTAGTTGTACCAGGCATTAATTAAAATGAACAAGAAACTGAAGAAAACAAGGGTGGTCTAATAATTTTTTCCATGACTGTATGTCTCCTTAAATTTTTTTGCAATGTCACATTAATCAAAAATATTATCAGGTCGAGTGAAGTTGGCTGTTCATTAATTATTCCAAACAGATCTTAATGTTGAGTGTGTTAGCATACACTATTCTTGCAAGACGTATTTACGACTAAATACGTTGTGGATTTTTGGATTGAATGATTTTCCTTGCCCTTAGGTCACACCGCTGATATCCTTCCTCCTTGGCGTTGTGTTCACACCTGGAGTTTCTGCAGTTTTTGTTGGAAAAAAGAAAACAAAACAGACATGAACTGAAATGAAAGAAGGCCGTACGTTCCGGTCACGTGACCATCATGGCGCTGCGTCCGTCTACTCACGAAGTTTCCCACAAGTCCTGGGCCGACTAATCCTCTAGCATGCCGGCGGTTCACATTTTCGTTTCTTTCGCGCCCACCTTCCCGTGGCAGGACCGGCTCGTGTGCTCGGAGCTCCTTCGACGTCTCTTTCCCGTCGCCTGATTTAAGCTGCAACACATCGGGCCTCGGTATTTCGGTCATAAACAGATCATAAAGGCCTGTCTTTACTAATGACTCGGCTAAAGAGAGAAGCAGATCTTCTGTTAAACCTGAATGCGGGCAGAGCGGTTCTTTATAGTTTGGCTTCCACCGCCTCCATATTTTTTATGGAAATGCTGCTGAGTGTTCCCGACCAGCACTCAGGGTTTGACGGGCTTTCATCGCCAAGAGCTATATATTAGTGTATTTTAGGCTTTTCAAGCTGATGGTTCAACATGAAGCGAGCAGACGCGAGGCGTCGTGGCCAGAGTGGGAGCTTAGAAGAGGAGGGAGGATAAAGTGTCGACCAGAAAACCTTGGATTTGGGAGGTTTGGTTAAACATTCGTGCTGCCAAAGAGCCCTCGAACAAGGCTGCATACCTGCCAGCTCTCCAGTCTGCGCTCAGATCTACTGTATGTGAAACATTTAGCTGCTTTGTTCCCGCCAAACGTCACTCATTTTGCATTCAGACCAACGCAGACGGTCTCAGGCGTTTAAAAGCTGAGCTGCGTCGTACATGAACGTCAAAGTGTGAACACTTAAGTGCTCTTTACTCCCACCCTGGTGAGGGGCATCATGGGAGTAAATGGTGGTGCGATTTTGAAATCTACCTGCCAATGTGGTGCTCCGATAAATAAACAAATAAAGCATAAATAAAGCTTTAATTTGGTTTATTTGATTCCAAAGCGCAGTGGTTGCGCGCCAAAACCCAGTCTGGCTGGTCTCGGCCCTTTTCAGATATTCCTTCATTTTCACGACATAAAAATAGTATCTATTACTTTTCCCTCCTCGCCGTGTGTCTCCTCCACATATCTTTTAACTCCATGTTATTTTTATATAAAGACGGAGACAAGAGAGTGATTTTATTTGATGATTTTTCTTTCAGTTTTTAGTGCAGAAGAAGTTGTAGTGCCTAAGAGCGGTGAGTATTGGCAAGGACCTCGCAATACGATATGTATCGTGATACTTGGGTCACAATGCGATATTATCACGATGTCACAAAATCACGATATATTGCGATATTCTAGCCAGTTAATATCAAAATTAAAAGTAGAGATGAAAAATCAAGTTGCTGTATATGTTCATCAGATGATATTGATTATTCAAGGACAAATGAGTCAAAACTTTGTTGCTCAAAAAACCTATTTATCGTTTATTATTAGTGTTTTTGCACATTTAAGTGAATGAATTAATTTTCCTAAAAAATCGATATTAGGAGCTGAAAAATCGATATTATATCGGGTGGCCAAAAATCACGATATATTGCCAAATTTTTTTACACCCCTAGCACAACACGATATTATCGCGATATATTGTGATATTCTACCCAGTTAATATCAAAATTAAAAGTAGAGATGAAAAATCAAGTTGCTGTATATGTTCATCAGATGATATTGATCATTCAGAGGATAAATTGAGTCAAAACGTTTTGCTTCAAAACAACCTATTTATTGTTTATTATTAGTGTTTTTGCACATTTAAGTAACCATTACAACATACTGACAGCATTGTAAAAAAAAAAAAATCGATATTAGGAGCTGAAAAATCGATATTATATTGGGTGGACGAAAATCGCGATATATCGCCAAATCGATTTTTTTTTTTTCACTCCCCTAGTGCCTAACTACTTGTTACCTAGTGAAACGTCTGGGTGAAACATGGACTCAGGATGTGTCTACGCACATATTTACTTCTACACTTCATTTCTATTCAAACACAGCTTTAGCAGCAATAAACTTAAATTAACTGTTATCTGTATGATGGGAAATTTTAACCCATTTCCATTATAACAGTAACGGACCCGGTAGGATCTACTGACTTAACAGGCTAAAACTCCATACTCCGGTGGTAGAGGGTTAGCTGCCCACCTTGGTGCAAAAGAAGAAGAGGGCAGCAATAGAGCTGAGTGATTTTATTGATTCTGCGATATATATCGATATTTTATTTCTCAGAGAGTATCGATTTTTCAGCTGCGGGTATCGATATTCTAAGCTTCTTTCAAAACCCCCGTGTCCCACCTTTAAAAGCTTGCAAGCAACAATTTGCACTGTTTAAATAAATGAAACTATTTTTCTCAACACATCTTTTATTCATTTTGTCCAGCATTTACAAGCTGCCTGTCAGCCATATAATGTGTAATTGATGCTTTCAGTTCAATTAATTCAAACAAAGTCATTGGAACACTCACAAGATGTCACCAAAATCACTTTGTCCCTTTAAAATCTTTCAGAAAATGATGTAAATGTATCGTAAGATGAATATCGATATATATCGTATTGTGAGCCGAATATCGTGTATCGTATCGCGAGATTAGTGTATCGCTACAGGTCTTCAGAACAACCCGACAACCCGAAAACCAGAGGTTCCTACCCGACCCCGAATCGGGTCTCTGGTCCATTCAAAAGACGTGATTCCAGGTTCAGGTCTGAATCGGTACAGATAGTCTCGGGTCCGGTCGGTGCTCTCTGACAGGCTGGGTCCACGTTTACTCCAGAGAGGTAAAGATGTTGGCGGTGGCAGCCTAATGTCAGGACTCGGGGCAGTTTAATTAATTATTCATTAACGTGGCGTGTTTGTCATGAAACAATCGTGTTGCCGTAGCGTGTTATCAGCGTGTTATTAGCGGTTTGCCCGGCAGCTGTAAAGCACAACAGATCACCAACATGACAACGTTGGTGAGAGAACATATTCACGACACGTCCTGACCGGTGTAGCTATTAGCGTTAGCAGTTGTTACCAATAGCATCTGTATCCACAAAGAAAATAACAACGTGGATTTATTGTTGTTTACATCACGTAGCCTATGTAGCAACTGACTGAACGGTAGAAGAAGACAACTTTAGGTAAGAAAATCAAGTTTTATTCAACGCTAGACAACTTTAACATGAGCAACTATGGGCTGGATTGTCTCGGTTCTATTCGGGTAACTCGGTTCGGTTCGTGATCGGAAACTAAAGACTTGGATCTAACCCTTACTAACCCTAAACCCCGGACTTACAATAATAGCTCGGGTCAGGTTGGTTTCGGGTCAAATTTTCACAGGTCTATTTGGGTACGGGTCCATGAAAGTGGACCTGTGAAGACCTCTACTAGGCATCAAAGAAGAACAAAAATAAACTGGAAAGCTAAGGTGAACATTGAACGAGCACAGATGGCTGCTGCATTCCTGTTTCCTGTTTCCTGTTTGCAAAGGAGGCCATGAATGTGAAGCGATGACTCCAATCAACACCTGGTCACTACCCCCCCACCCAGCAGTTTCTTCTTCCGGAGACCCTGAAAATCCTTGTTGTGGGGCCGTACCTGGCCGTACACCCACCATGTGTGGGGCCCCTGTAAAATTAATCGGACTGATGGGACGCTACCAAATGTTTCTTCAGTCCACGGAGCCAAGAGTCTGACGGGACCGCTGCGAGTCAAAGTCCAGGCCACTGATTATTTCCTTTGTCAGCCGCTCAGATGCATATTTACCGGCATGTATGGAATCATTGTCCTTTCTCGTTGTTGCGTGACTCAATTTCAGCTGCGCCGTAGCTGCTAAACAGGTGGTCTCGCGTTTAAATCTAGAATATTTAACCTTACAAAGGAGCTCATTGTTAAACCCGCGGCTGCGAAACAAGCACAGATCATCGCCCCTCCGTATACAGCGTTACCCCAACACACTGCAAATTATTTGGTTCTTACCAGAAAAAAAAAATACATTTAGAAGCATTAGATATTTTTTCTTGTTTTAATAATTATTCTCTTCTAATTTATCAGTATAATCTTATATCAAGTAAAACTTTACTTTTTTTGGTCTCAAACAGGCAGGGAATCCTAAAATTACACAATTAACACTTAAAATAAGATGTATTACGTTTTTCCTCATCAAAATAAATCTTGTTTTAAGATTCAATAACAAACTATACTTTTCTTAAATCTAGAAACAAGTGTTCCTACAATCTTAATTTAAGAAATCTTACCAAGTGAAATGATCTTGCTGCATTGACAGATTTTTTTAACTTGTTTTGAGAACCTTTTTCCTTAGTTGTAATGTTTTTATCTTGTTTGAAGACCCCCTGTTTTGCAGTGTACACTGCAAAAACTCAAAATCTTACCAAGTATATTTTTCTAATTTCTAGTCAAAATATCTCATCACACTTAATATAAGACACAATCACCTAAAGAGTAACATTTCAGTGAGATATAGGAACTTGTTTTTAGACAGTGCATCTTGAATATCCTGTTAAGTGAAATAGTCTTGAAAACATCTTGTTTTGAGTCATATCTCAGATGAAACAAGTCTTTTTGACGTGTCATAAGATTTTTAAGCTAATTTCAAGATCTTGTCAGGCTTAAATATATTGTCTTATTTCATTAAAATCTTATTAAGCGAATTTTCACTTGTTCCATTGGCAGATTTTTTTGCTTATTACAAGCAAAAAAAGTTTTTATTAAGTTTTTTTTAACTTATTTTTTGAGTGGCCTTTTTTGCAGTGTAATAACCCTTTTCTAGGGCTGATAAACAGCAACAACGGTTCAGAGGAGCTCCAACTTTATTTTTATATATTGCTCCATGTTGCCCCGGTTCAGGAACATTTATGGACGTTCAGTCTGTTAATCACGCTAACTGGGACGAGGACGAAGCTACGGATCCTCTGATTGGAAGATGACGGCTCCCCACCCCAAATAAATGACAAAAAAAAAATAAAAAATACAATGCAGCCGCACCACAGCAAAGAAGTTTTAGCAACAAAAACAATGATAAATCTATAATAGAAGCTTTGAAATTATCGTAATTACACATCACATTAAGATCATTACGGCCCCGCTTCGGTATTTATGCGACCGATACCGCTCTTTCTTGTATTACGAGACAGTCAGGAAGTCACATGATAATCCCAAACACATGTCCTTCTGAGCTTCAAACGATAAATAAATATACTGGGGTATCAGCGATCGAGTTCCCCGGCTCTGCACGCCGGAGAAAAACATAATTTAGCGGCGTTATATAACGGCCCGCCGCGAGGGCCAAGAGGCTTTTACGAGGCTGCTGCGCTCATTCATCATCAGAGATTATACGAGAGAGGGAGGCGATGAAGATACAGAGGAGGAAGAAAAGAAGAAATATTAAAGAGGAGGGGGGGGGAATGCTTTGATTGTCTTCACTTCACAGCTCGTCCCTCTCTCTCTCTCTCTCTCTCTCTCTCTCTGTGTCTGCCGTCCCTCCAGGCTATTCATTCATTTGTTTTCTGCCTCTTCCTCGTCTTCCTCCATCTGCCAGGGTTTAAACCCCTTCGACTCTGTGCCAGTCTGAGAGCTTCAGCTGCCAAACGTAATAATATCCCCGGACAGACACCCACACACATCGCTGGAATATTCTTGGGGGGGGGGGGGTAGATGGACGGCTGGAGGTGGAGGACAGATGGGCTGAGGTGTTTGCGAGGCGAGACTGTGGATGGATGTCGGGGAAAATGAAAGTGTTTGCAAACACCCAGGGGGCCGTAAAAGAGAGAATGAGAGCTTGTTATTCTCGTTCTTTCATCACGGATCTTTCTGTCTCTTCCCCCAGACCTCCCACCTCCAGATCTACCGGGGAGACATCGAAGGCATCCCCAGCCCGGCTGACGCATCATCGTTCCGGTGAGACCTCGAGTCCGCCTGGAGGACTCCCAAACACATCTCAGAGAGGGTACAACCCTAACCCAGCTGATGATTTTAGTCAGAGCTCCTCCTGGACGAGCTGATCACCACATCTCTGATGGTCAGCCTGCGAAAGGAAGCTCATTCTTACAGTTTGTGTCCACAGCTGGATGACTTGGGTACGACCCACAGCTGGAGGCCGTAGATGAGGGCTGGAACCACAGACCGTGATGTCACTCGTAGGTTTTTCATAGAGAGTGAGTAACCCTAATCCTAACCCCTAATCCTAACACTAACCCCTAACCCCTAACCCTTAACCCTAATACTAACTCTAACCCCTAACCCCTAACCCTAATACTAACCCTACTCCTAACCCTAATGCTAACCCTAACCCCTAACCCTAATGCTAACCCTAATCCTAACCCCTAACCCTAATACAAACTCTAACCCTGATGCTAACACTAATCCTAACCCCTAACCCTAATGCTAAGGGTGGCTGTAGCTCAGTTGGTAGAGCGGGTCGTCCAGTCACTGGGAAGTTGGCGGTTCGGCTCCAACTGTCCACATGCCAAAGTGTCCTTGGGCAAGACACTGAACCCTAACTTTCCTCCAGTGGGCATGGCAGCGCCTTGCATGGCAGCAGCCACCCACTGGTGTATGAATGTGTGTGTGAATGGGTGAATGTGAGGCTATTGTAAAGCACTTTGGGGGCACCATGATGGTGTCTGGAAAGCGCTATATAAGTGCAGTCCATTTACCATTTTACCCTAATTCTAACCCTAACCTAAAACTAATCCTATCCCCTAACCCCTAACCCTAACCCGTAACCTTAACCCTAATACTAATCCTAACCCCCAACCCTAACACTAACCCTAATCCTAACCCCTAACCCTAATGCTAACCCTAACTCTGAACCCTAACCCTAATGCTAACCCTAACTCCGAACCCTAACCCTAATGCTAACCTAAACCTTCCATCCATACCTGACCCCAACCCCTCCCCCACCCTAACCCTAACCCATCCCAGTTTATTACCCCTAACCCTAACTCATACCCCTCCCCCACCCCCTCCTCTACTTTCTATCTTCGTAAGCCTAAACCTAACCCCCACCCCTTCTACTTTTTTATTCTTTTTTTTAATCCTAACCTTAACCCCTTCCTCACTCTAACCCCCCCTTCTACTTTTTTATTTTTTTTAAACCCAACCCTAACCCTCAAACCCTCCCTACTCTTTATTTTCTAAGCCTAACCCTAAACCTCACCCCCATCCCCCCTCTCCTACTTTACTTCTCTTCTCTTTTACCCAACCCTGATCAACCCCCCCCCACCACCACACCACACTGACACCCAACACATGTTCACATCAAGGGGCTGATACCCCATTACACACACCTGATACTCAAGGGGCCTCCACACCTCACCTGCATTCACCTTACTCTCAAGCGTTCCTCCCTTCCCCACACCTCACCCGCACACAGCTGATACTCAAGGGGCCACCAAACCCCACTTGCACCCACCTTATACCAAACTCACAAATCCCCCCCCCCTTGATCTCTACCTGCACCCACTAGCCACCTACAAAGACACAGGATTCATCTCGAATCCAACGCACCTACATGGACAACTTCCCAACGGAATTATCCAAACACTACACAGCACATCTTATACTCGACAGCCTTGGCTGGTCCAAGTGGGCCTATACCACACAGCACAAAGTAAATAGTACGACGAATGGACATCGACTGGACTTTGAGTCGTGTGCAAGAAGAAACCTACTCCACATTTCCAGGACGTCATCGGACGGTGGAAGGAGTAGAGTTGGGCTTATCTTGACAAAGCCCACAACTCAAAAACCTAACCCCTAACCCTAAATCCTAAACCTAATGCCTAACCCCTAACCCTTAACCCTAACCCCTCTTGTCGCTCTGCACGGCACCGTGTCGTCACAAACCGACTCCAGCCAACCACTGCTTCACAGGAGCTATAATGAGGACTGGTGGACCCTGCAGCCTGGCAGCCTGGGCGACCGAGCGACAGGTACCGGTCCAGGTGCAGTCGGCTGCACATTAGGGTGGGGGGTTACTGGGAGGACTGGAAGACCTGGCCGCTCTGGCTACCACAGCAGGTCAAAGACGGCGATCTGGAGACGGTCCAGCTGCCCGTCCTCCAGGTATCCTCACCTGGGGAGAAGGTAGCTGCTTCACGCTGCTTTACCTGGTGATGTGAACTCCAGACATGCACACCTGAAAGTCGACTGTGTACGGACACGTCTGTTTCTGCTGTAAAGATGGAGATTTGAACATGCAGGTCACTGGAGATTCACTCATTTCTTTAGGGGGAGACGGCCTCTAGTGGTCATTAAAGGAACAGCACTTCCTGGTTCGCTTCGATGAAGCAGGGAACGGTCTTTCTTCTGCACATGAAGACCCTCAGATGCTTCAACCTCTCCACTTTTTAATGACTAAAACTGTTAAGAATTCAATCACGGTTCGAAGTGAGGCATTTTAACGAGTATCCACACGATCCAGTCGGCCAACAACGCTTTCAGAGACCGGACCTGTTTTGACAGTTATATTTGAAGAGGAAAAACTGCTCAAATTCAACGATATATTTATTGGAAAGGTTGGCAGCCGTTCCTCGTGATTCCCTAGTGTTTTATTATAACATATTAGGACTTTTCAGAAACACCAGACTGGAACTGGACCAATGGCAGTTTGCCTCTGCTTGAGGAGAAGCAGCACTGAGAAAAGCCCAGGCAGGGGGCGAAAACAGAAAAGGAAACGGAGCTGTCGATTTATGGACTTCGGAGAAGGTTCTTCCTTTTGAAAAAGGGGGAGGCAAGAATAAAAACTCAACTGAAGCTCTTCTCTGAACAAAAAGGAAAGCATCACCTGACCTCAGACATGTATCAGTCAGTCAATGAGACGATGAACTAGAGCTAAGCGATTTTATTGATTCTGCGATATATATCAATATTTTATCGAGTATCGATTTTTCAGCCGCGGGTATCGATATTCTAAGCTTCTTTCAAAACCCCCGTGTCCCACCTTTAAAAGCTTGCAAGCAACAATTTGCACTGTTAAATAAAAGAAACTATTTTTCTCAACACATCTTTTATTCATTTTGTCCAGCATTTGCAAACTGCCTGTCAGCCATATAATGTGGAATTGATGCTTTCAGTTCAATTAATTCAAACAAAGTCATTGGAACACTCACAAGATGTCACCAAAATCACTTTGTCCCTTTAAAATCTTTTGGGAAATGATGTAAATGTATTGTAAGATGAATATCGATATACATCGTATCGTGAGCTGAATATCGTGAATCGTATCATATCGTAGCGTATCACGAGATTAAAGTATCGCTACAGCCCTACGGGGGAAAATAAAGATTTGTCACAGTCCCCTTTAATGCTAATTACTTAGTTAAGATGAACTTAACTAAGATGAATATCGATATATATCATATAGTGAGCCAAATATTGCGTATCGTATCGCGATATTAGTGTATCGCTACAGCCCTATGATGAACGTTACGACCCTTTTTTGTTCGGGAGCAAATGTGGAACGAGGTCAATGTTAGCAGAAAGGCCAAACTGAATACGAAACTCCTGAATGGAAAACAACGGGGGGGGGGGGGGGGGGGGGGGTTTGCTGGACAACAGTAACACCAGTGGGCCATTGAGGAGTCATCCTGGTGTTGGGGTCTGAAATGGAAATGGCTCGACACGTTTCATTCGGGAATCTTGTGACTATGGGTGTAAAAAAAAAATCGATTTGGCAATATATCGCGATTTTCGGCTGCCCAATATAATATCGATTTTTTTTTTTACAATGCTGTCAGTATGTTGTAATGGTTACTTAAATGTGCAAAAACACTAATAATAAACAATAGATTGTTTTGAAGCAAATAGTTTTGACTCAATTTGTCCTCTGAATGATCAATATCATCTGATGAACATGTACAGCAACTTGAATTTTCATCTCTACTTTTAATTTTGATATTAACTGGGTAGAATATCGCAATATATCGCGATATCGCGATAGTATCGTATCGTGACCCAAGTATCATGATACATATCGTATTGCGAGGTCCTTGCCAATACTCACCCCTACTTGTGACTGAGGTGCCCCTGTTTAGGTCGGTTCAAAGGAGTTTTGGCGCCACGATCTGGGGGCGACCCAACTTTAGGGGGTACAGCACATGTTGGAGCTGAAAGCAGTCCACTGGGTGGCGCGTTGTCGGTCATGAAGGAGAACGTAAACATAACAAAAGAAAGTAACGTTAGCAGTCATGCACAAACAATTTCCAGCGTCTTCGTTTACAAGCTGTTTACCTCGTCTAGAGTGGTACGAACAAATAAAAGGGCCAACTCTGGGTCAACGACGCACAGCTGATGTGTCGCCATCCTTTTCGACTCTTCGCTTCAGGCCGGTTGTCGTGAAAACACGACGCTCTGCCGAGACTGCTGTCGACCAATGACAGCACTGACCGCTGTCACGTGACTCACGGTGCAGCCGTTTGGGTAGCAGTGAAAACACTGTAGGTGAACAGGAACCGAACTAAATGAAAAATGACACAGTGTAAGATGGTGAACAGCAACCAGCATGAAAACAACCCCGGAGTGGAGCTTTAGGACTGATGGATACTGTACCCCATCGCCATGACATCGTCAAAGGTAGTCCAGACCAAACTGACCTGACTCCTCTGCTGAAACAGTGATGACAGTCACTTGAGAAAACGGCGAGTAAATGGTGCAAACAAATAAAAAAAAAAGGATTCAGCTAAATGTAGGAACATTTTCCAAATTGTGCGGAATGTGTCTTCAGTGCGTTCACACTGGCAGTTCTGTCGTCATGTAGAACCGCACCTAGAGATAATTGACATTATAACAGATGCTATACAAATAAAATTGAACTGAATTGAATTGAATGGTTTGGAGTCTGTGATTGGCGGTGACATAACGGTAACCTCGCTGAAGCAGCTGAGGAGGAAAGTTCACCATCGTTGTCTCCGGTATGAGCAAGACTCCCGGGTTCGTGAAAGTATAACTGAGCAGAATAACGGAGGTCAGCGTTCAGAGGTCTGGACTCATTCAGCCACTACTCTTCTACTTGGAGTCAAAGGCAAAACTGCCGTTTTCCTCCAGATGACTCTAAACACGAATCGAATCAGTGAGACACCTGCTTTCACATTTAGAGACACAAACGAACACACTGATTCTCTCTTACCTTTGACTCTTTTTTGGATCTTAACCCCCCAACTTGTTCTCAAAGCATGAATCAAGGGAGAGAACAGTTTGATCATTTCAGAAAAATGAGCTGGTAACATTTTGCTACTTGCCAGAAGTCCTGCAGACAATCAGTGCACAGCTTCAGCCAGGACCAGGACCAGGACCAGGACCAGGACTAGGACTAGGACTAGGACCAGGACCAGGATCAGGACCAGGACCGGTCCCTCATTTCAACCCCACAGTTTGTTCAACGTCAGCCTAAAACCTGAGAGAAACGTCAGCAGAGAGAGGAACATGTGAGGTGACGTCCACCAAGGAAGCAACAGATGACTGGATTAATCATAATTTATTGGACTGTTAATGATTAGTCGCTGATTAACGTGAAACGATAAAACAGCGCATCAGGAACTAGTTATCAAAGAACCATTATCTCATGGTGAAGGAATAACTAATGGACAGGTTACAGTGACTCACTGATACTTTAATAATTCACTGCTGTTTAACTGCTCTGTAATGATGCTCCGTTTGACTCGAGGAAGTGATGAAGTACTGCAGAACCACTTAGATACGACTGTGGGCCCAGAAACAGAAACTAAGTGATTAGCAATGAAGGGGACTGTGACAAATCTTTATTTTCCCCCCGTAGGGCTGTAGCGATACTTTAATCTCTCGATACACTACGATACGATACGATATGATCAGGGCTTGACGCTAACTTTTTGGCTCTCCAGCCACTGTGGCTAGTGTTTTTCCTAAGTCATTAGCCATTTAGTCTTTATGCTAGCCACAGTTTTGCTGTCAGTTTTTTCTTCTTCACAATATTTTTGCATTTACATTTTAAATACAAACAATTGGTACAACTATTGTGATGTGTCATATCAAAGAATAAGTTACCAGCTAAAGTTGCTTGTGAGACAGAAATTGTTACTAGCCACAGCTAAATTTTACCAGCATTTGGCCGGTTGGCCGGTGTCAGTGTCAAGCCCTGTATACGATACGCTACACGGTAGTCGGCTCCCGATACGATATAAATTGATATTTCCAAAAGATTTTAAAGGGACAAAGTGATTTTGGTGACATCTTGTGAGTGTTCCAATGACTTTGTTTGAATTAATTGAACTGAAAGCATCAACTACACATTATATGGCTGACAGGCAGCTTGCAAATGCTGGACAAAATGAATAAAAGATTTGTTGAGATAAATAGTTTCATTTATTTAAACAGTGCTAATTGTTGCTTGCAAGCTTTTAAAGGTGGGACACGGGGGTTTTGGAAGAAGCTTAGAATATCGATACCCGCGGCTGAAAAATCGATACTCTCTGGGGAAATAAAATATCGATATATATCGCAGAATCGATAAAATCGCTCAGCTCTACTCCCCTGACGTTTGGCTGGTGTCCTGGTGGGACGTCTCCTACCGGAGCTCCTCAGTCCCTGTGCAGTCTTGTCGGTTAACTTGCTAGCTTCGGACGTAAAACGAATGTAGTTGACGAGATGTTCTTTGCTTGTTGCAGCTGCAGACGTGTCTCTGAAGCTGTTATCCTGGTGTGTCCTTGTTTCTTTTGTTGTTTTAGGATTCTATCGTAACTCGTGTGCGCAGCTCTTGCCTCCTTTGACCTCGGCACTGGCGGATAATGGTCATAAATATGGCTACTTTACAGCGACAGTTACTGGGATTTCCACACCAGTTGATTCCTCTGTTGTATCTGTCTGGTCCTACAGAGACCTCCGTTCCTTCCTCCTCCCGTTGGTGATCTGCCACCTCCTCCAGGGATGTTGCTTCCTCCAGGGATGCCGCATCTGGAAACGCTGCACTCAACTGGACAGAGGAGATCCATCCATCCCTCCATCCATCCATCCGTCCGTTACCTATGCCTGTTTAGTCCCATACAGACTCAAAGGGATCTTCTGGAGTCTATCCCAGCTCTCTTCAGGTGAAAGCAGGTTCAGGTGCAAATGTGGGGGTGACTACAGTTTCCAACTCAACTCGTTGCTATAGTACAGGATGTTGCAAACTCATTATGTACTGTACAGTCCTCCATCAAGAAAGAAGTTATTTGTGATGTCACAATTATTGGGCAATTAGCAACCAAGCACCTCCTCAGGAGCTTGTGTTTTCTACTCCAAGATTCCTCAGGGGGAGCACAGGAGCACGTTTCCCAGCCAAGGCGGGACACTGCCCTTGCTAAGTTGATGCAACCAGGAAGTAGGTTTACTTTGCAGTTCCTCGACTGACCACTAGAGGCTGGAGGCAATAGTGAGTCAATCTCCATTGACACTAATTTGTGTGTAATTAGGGATGTGGTCTCTTGATTGAGACAGGCAGGCAATAGACTGGCTGTCATCACTTTAGCTACTTAGCATCTAGCACTGTCTCGACTCTGCGCTGTGAATAAAGAGCTAACAGAGCAATCTTTTATATTTTAAAGAGAATATGTGTTGTTTTGCTGTTAATCGTACTAACACATCAGCCCGACTGGCTGTGGGTTGGCCTGAAAGGGCCTGAGGATGAAGCTCTTCCAGGCACGGATCGGTTGACGGTGCCAGGAGCCACGACTGATCATTTCCGGACCCTTCCAAAGAGGGGGTCCGCCGGGGCTCGCGGTCAGTCAGCCTCCAGCAGTAGTCTTCATTTCAGAAGCAGCACTTGAGCTAACGATGACTGAACAGGTTTTTTTTAACAGAATAAATGTAAAGTAATATTAATTAGCATCATAGGTTAGCATAAGCTAAGCAATCCAACTAACTTTCTGCGACTGAAATAAGGTGGGCGTGTTTTGCCCTTTTGCAACATGGTTCAGGGCAGCATGAGGAGGAAAGAGGCTTCAAAACACTTCAAAACCCATGGGTGATGTCACAGGGGGTTTGTCCAGTTCTTCTTATACAGCCTATGTTCCCCACTAGCTGTATTGGTAACTTGCCATTTATTTTTTATAAATCTAAAGCTCTCATATATAAAGAAATAATGTTTACGATATACTTTAAAGCCTGTCTTTAACCCCTCGTTCCCTGCTGAGTGCTGTCTGGCTATCAGTAAATGTGATTTGACTCTTATGGAGGATTTAAAAATAGACATATAGTCCAAAAAAAAAAAAAAAAAAGTGGAATCTGAGCAAGCGGTTCAAAGACGTTTCACGAACTTGAGCTAGTTTATATGCCACCTTGTTGCCAAGCTGTAACTCACACTGAAAACGTGCGCTGGTGTGTGCGTTCACAGAGGAGGTCAAACAGTAGGGGAGCGTTTTATATCAAAGTCTAATGGGCCAGGCTGGCTCGGCGAGGCCCCGCGAGTGTGCAGCGGAGCTTAAATCGTTCCAGCATGATCATAACAATGTCATCAGGAACTCAGGAGAGCCGGGGAAGGCAAACACAATGTTCCCTGGACGTCCGCTGATCCAAATGTCAGTCCGTCTGCGGGAACACGTCCATGTACGTCCATGTGGTAGCGTCCAAGCAGTCGCGACGCAGAGAGAGCGTAGGTGTATGGAGCCCCGTTTGGGTCATAATTTAATGAATAAATGAGTCTTTTATTATGAAATACAGGTGTTTATTATTATGAAATATTTCCCATTATTTTGAAATATATGTATATTATTATGAAATGTTTCTCATTATTATGAAAAAATGTAATTATTATGAAATATATTTTTATTATTATTTAATCTTAGATTAATGCATAATAGTTTATTTCAGAATGGCTTTTTTTTTATCTAAGAATGAGCTTTTACATAATAATGACATTTTGCCAGTGGGCGGGGCCAGTGGTTGACCTGCACGCTCATTGGCTGATCCTTCTCCATTCTACGCTCTGACATCGACTAGTTTTGGCCGTGAGGTCCCGTTAGCAGTGGGCCGTGGCGTCATCAAGGTGCGCTCCTAGTCCGATTGTAGCTATGGCAGAAAAGGATCTTTCTCCTGTTGCCATGCCGTCAAAAATCAAGTTTTCCCTACATTTCGCGCTACGTTTCTTAGTCGATGTCAACTTTTAACCGTAAACTGAGGTGCATTCTGCCACCTACTGGCCTGGAGTATATACATTGCACCTTTCGCACACTATCGATATTCACTGTTCTGTTGCTTATGCCTGAATAAAAAGAGCAGCCAATCACATAAATGGCTCCGCCCACTCTGCTGTGATTGACACACAATTCTTATGAAAAACAAACCATCATCATAATAATGGGAAATATTTCATAATAATAAACATGTATTTCATAATAATGGGAAATATTTCATAATAATAAATGCCTGTATTTCATAAAAATAGACTTATTTATTCATTGAATTATGACCCAAACGGGGCTCCATACAGGTGGAGGTCGGCCTGCAAAAAAAAAAAAAAAAAAAAAAAAGAGAATGTAAGTCAGAATTATGGAAATCTCAGATTCCTCCCTCTGCTTCCAAACATCATTTACTCTCAGCGAGGTCAAGCCCATAAAACCCACACGTGCACGGAGGCGCGCACATGCAGACAAAAGGGGAGTCAGTGTAACGCTGGTGAACCGTGTCAGTATAAATCTGATAGTCCCAACATAATACAGCCACGGCCACAAAAATGTCAAGAGCCTACTTAACCCCCTGGAACGGATGTGGAGGGGAACAACACGGGAGAGAGAAAAGAAAACTGACTGATGGATAAACAGTAAAAGAAAGAATGAGTGCAAGGTGGCCAGAGCTAACAGAGAGCTGAGAGAAGAAGAAAAAAACTGAACACATGGAACAGTGTCAGGAACATCGGGGGGGGGGGAGGAAAAATCCAAAGCTGCACGCTCACTTTCTGGTTTTGCATCATTTCTTAATTTGGCTCAGAGTAATGGAGGCTAAAGAGAGAAAATCGTTAATGCCGTTAACCGAGCAGAACTGCGTACATTCTTTTATGAGACAGAAAGTCTGAATATGCAAACTGTTCTGTTGGACTTCGGCGGGCCGTTTGACGGATGGGGAACCGTGGCCCCCCCGACCGGAGACGGGCCGGTCCGGGTCACAAAAGGGATCATAAAGCTCGTTCAGGAGGGATATGGCGCATGAAGTGTGACACGGGACGCCGTGGACAGAGGGGCGGGGCCTCTCCCTGGGCACCTCCTCCAGCTCCTCTGGGGGAGGGGTCATCTGCAGGAAAACTTCTGGCAGCGTTGCCAGGTGGGAAATGTAGGATTATACCATCAGAGACTCAAAATTATCGTATTTTGAGGGAAATTATCGTACATCTGTCATAACCAAAATAACAAGCCCAATGATGCGCTATAGTTAAATATAATCACTCTAGTGATAATTAGACTAATGTGTCCCCCAGAAACAAATGAGAGGTGGGAGCTAAGAGCCAAATTATGAGGCCTGGAGGCCATTTTGGAGACTAATTTTTTTTCTCTTCTGCTTAAAGTCCGTTTAAATCTCGCTCGCTCGACTTCCTGATCTGGTCCCGACTGTGAGAGTCTCGTGAGCGGAGCTAACCATTCAGCCGATCGTGCTAGTTGTTCTGAGACAAACGCTCACCCTTAGCGAAGCACGATTGGCTGGAAACATGTCACATGGGAACAGATGCTTTCAGGGTTCACAAAAAACTCTCCGACAGACAGTTGCAGCAGGCAATAATTTGAAATAGTAAAATTATCGTACATTTGGCCTTTTTTTAAACTCTTGATCGTACAGAGGTCCAAATTATCGTACAAATAAGATAATTATCGTACACCTGGCAACGTTGCATGTCCTTGAACTACCTCGGGGACGTTGGACATTGGAAAGATTTTCCTTTTTTTTTTTTTTTTAAATTTAATATATACTTATTAATAAGGGCAGTAATAACCCCCTTTCCCATGTTTTATTTATCTAAGTTACTATTTTTATGCATGTTTTAGAATTTCAATTATATTCATATATATTCTTTTTTATTGCAAGCACTTATGTTTTTCTATAGCACTTGTGTTTTTACATATTGTCCAGTTTTTTTTACAGCATTTACCTCCTCTGCCCTTATTTGAAAGTATTATTTTACTTTATTTTCTTTTAGTCTCCCATTTTTTACTTTTCGCTTTACACCCTTTTTAATACCGTTTCTATGTGTCTCCCTTGCTGGTCCGCATGGTCCTAACCGGGACGGGACCCAGCACCCCAATAGAACTTCTTATGGTTTTAGCTATTTTAACAAAGTTTATGTATTATTTTTTTTAATTTTTTAAGTTTTTTTTTTTTTCATTTTTTATTTTATTTTTATTTTATTTTTTTTTTTTTTTTTTATTTTTTTTGATTTTTTTTTCATTTTTTTTTTTAAATTTATTTCTTTATTTTTTTATTTTTTTGTAAATAAACAAATACTTTTTTTAAACCACTGGGCCCGTCCCTCTTATTAAAATTATTCTTATTAACCTGCTCTCTTCACTCTGCCCAGTGCTCTGCCTGGGAATCGAACCCTGGTCCCCGGTGGAGAGGACCACTCCATCTTCCACTTCACCATATCAGTAGGCCAGTGCATGTAAGTTTTAACCCTAACCCTAACCCCAACCCCAACCCTAACCCTAACGCTAACCCTAACCCTAACGCTAACCCTAACTCTAACGCTAACCCAGTTTTAATAAACGGCCTAAAGACATGCAGGTTGCGTGGCGTGTGTCTCCGGTGACTCCGCAGCGAACGGACGAATCGGTGGACGTTCACAACCCTCCTCCCTCCCCCGCTGCTCGGTCTGTATGTCTACTGTCAGTCTCCTGTTTTTGCACCTCAGCGTTATCAGCTGTGAATTTGTTTCTCCGCTGGATGAGAAAACGGGTGAGTGATGCCGGAGCGTGAGAAAAGTTTGACTTTCTTGAGTGTGAAAGGCTGCAGGTTCGTAACTCTCGAGTGACGCTTCTGCTGTTTTTGTGTAGCGTTTATACTGATCCTGACAGTTGGCCATCACACGAGTCTAAACACGGCTTCCTCTTTGCCTCCACTTCCATGCAGATCCCACCTGAACCAGACGAGAGATCCGTCTTCTCCCAATCTGGGCCACTTTTGGGACTCATGGCTGCACTGCAGAACTGCCAAAGGGCACCTGGACCAGACGTGGGTTACGGCACGTATCCTACGGGCAGTGTTGTACCTGAACACGTTCATTGAACGAAAGTAGTTCATATTTTTCGTGAACGTGAACTGAGCGCGCTCTCTTTCTCCTTCACCAGCGGGGGGCGTGAACGAGTTCATTTGGTCAACTGTGAACGATGCTCTTTCAAAGTTCACGCACGGTCAAAACCGTTCCAGGTTTCCAGCGAACCCCATTTAAAATCCACCACAAATGAGCCTGATATGAATCTGAGGAAATCAATCAAACATGGCAACACTGCTGTCGCTTCTGTCACGCTAACAATTACGTCATCAAACGTTTAAAACGGTCATGAAGGAAGATAAAAGCTGCAGTTACCCAGAGCCCTTTGCACCTTAAGGACCTGTTTTTGTCTGATAATAAAGACCATTTGGCAGCAAGTTTTTCCTCATATTTTTAATCTACTGTAGAGCAGTGATTCCCAAAGTGTGGGGCGTGGCCCCCTGGTGGACCGTCGTGGTACTGCAGGTGGGCCGTGAGAGGTCATTAAAATTAAACAAATGTGTTTTAAATCCTAATTAATCTTTTTAATTACTGTAAAATATTCATGACATTATTAAAAAAAACATTAAGAAGTAATAAAACAAACCAGTCAAGTGTTATTCTACTGTCATCTTAACTTAATATGACAAGTGTCACCTTATTTGTTGACCCCTCGCATTAATATCAGAACGTAGCTTCTAGTCCTGAATGTTGATCACAGTTGTGATTAAAGGTTTCGGTGGGACAAGGAGATTTTTCACATTTCAAATTGGTCCTTGGTATTCTGTAGTTTGGGAACGGCTGCTGTAGAGAGAAGATGAAACGGAAATTACAGTTTTACATGGGCTGTTAGCTCAATGCTAATGCTAATGCGAATGTGAAGCCTGGTTGGTTAAGGATTCAGAACTGGACCAATAGTTTTCGACAGTTAAAATGGATAAAATAATTGCCGTTTGTGGTGGTGTAGTATATGGGCAGAGGTAATCATTTTGACAAATAATTGCTTGCAGCAACATTAAAAAATAATTTTTATAAAATGAACTAAAAATGAACTATTTATTTCATTCATTTTTTGAAATGGTGAACTGAACTAGTTCGTTTTAATTCCTGTGAACTATGACCTTAACTAGTCATAGTGAAAGTGAACTTACCCAACGCTGCCTACGGGTCAGTCGAGGTCCAGATGTCTACAGGAGTTCAGCGGGAGTTCCAGCAGCGATGGGGGGGGGGTGGGGGGTGGGTTTGGGCCACGTCTAGTGAAAACGTTGCAGAACCGCAGTCGTCCTGAGTCAACAGCGCCGCTCAGGGCCAAAGGTGGGCCGTGTTTGGGCCAGACGCTGTTTGCGAGCTGGGAACCGTCGCCCCCCCGCTCCGCCCGGCCCTGTTAACCCAAAGTTACCTCGCCCTGCTCTGCCCCCCCCCCCCCCCCACCAGCTGTAACCCTAACCTAACCTAACCCTCCCTGAGCCGCCCGGCGCCTTGACCTCACCTCCTCCTCGTTTCGACTCTCCCATAACTTCACGCGGAGCTGAACTCGCGTCCACGGGGGAGACTCGTAAATGCTTCCGATCTTCTGCGTGTGAGTAAATTGATCTGCGTTCGTAAAAACGTCCCGTAGCCGAGCTGCTACATCACGCTACGAGAGGATGTAACACATCACGCTACGAGAGGATGTAACACATCACGCTACGAGAGGATGTAACACATCACGCTACGAGAGGATGTAACACATCACGCTACGAAAGGATTCGGGCGACGGTTGCCTCTGAAACAAATCCGTCTTCTGCTCGGGAGGGAAACCCCGGAGAAACCGGAGGTTTCAGATCCTCCGATGAAAGACCAGCTCACGAAGCTGCTTTATTTTAAACAAACTACATTTAGATTCTTTACATCTTAAATTTTAATCATCAGTCAATCCGGCTGATACGAACAATTGAACAATGTTTTTTATTTTATCTCTTTCAAGCGTGTGGGTGTTAAAATCATTTCCTGGTTGATGACAGTCTGCTGAAACCTGGTGAAACTCTTCTAAACTATCAGACTGAAGATCCGCCTACATCATCCAGATCAGGTCTGCAGCTTTAAATTTGTTTTCTGGCCATGTTTGGTTGGTTTTAGGCATTTTATAAAATGAAATACAGGGGGGGAGTTGACATGACATTCATGACATCCTGTTTAAAGGAATGAAATAAAATAAAGGACGTGGAACAGAAGCGCCGCACCAGCGGCTTTGACTCGCGGCGATTAAAGTGCATGAGAGTCGTTGGGACAGCAGCAGCGTCCTGAAGCATCCAGCAGCGTCCAACAGCGTCCAGCAGCGTCCAGCAGCGTCCTGCAGCGTCCTGAAGCGTCCAGCAGCGTCCTGAAGCATCCAGCAGCGTCCAACAGCAGCGTCTTGCAGCGTCCTGCAGCGTCCAGCAGCGTCCAGCAGTGTCCTGCAGCATCCAGCAGCGTCCTGAAGCGGCCAGCAGCGTCCTAAAGCGTCCTAAAGCGTCCAGCAGCGTCCTGCAGCGTCCTGCAGCGTCCTGCAGCATCCTGAAGCGTCCAGCAGCGTCCAGCAGCGTCCTAAAGCGTCCAGCAGTGTCCTGCAGCGTCCTGCAGTGTCCTGCAGCGTCCTGCAGCATCCAGCAGCATCCAGTAGCGTCTAGCAGCGTCCAGCAGCATCCTGCAGCAGCGTCCAGTCCAGCAGCGTCCAGCAGCGCCTGCAGCGTCCAGCAGCATCCAGCAGCGTCCAGCAGCGTCCAGCAGCATCCTGAAGCGTCCAGCAGCATCCAGTAGCGTCCTGAAGCGTCCAGCAGCGTCCAGCAGCAGCCTGCAGCGTCCAGCAGCTTCCAGCAGCAGCCTGCAGCGTCCAGCAGCATCCTGAAGCGTCCAGCAGCGTCCAGTAGCGTCCTGCAGTGTCCAGCAGCATCCTGGAGCGTCTTTCATTGTCCTGCAGCAACCCAGAACAGCCCCTCTACGCTATTTTGGCATGTTGAGTTTGTTTTGGCGCTTGCCCGCTTGCAGAGCACATCACCTCATTGAGTTGACACGGAAAGGGCGGAGAGAACCTGGCGAAATTTCAAAATAAAGCGCCAGCGGCTACGTGTTAACGGAGGTTTGAACCGCGTCTGGCAGTTGAAGGAACAGCCTTTTTAAACGTTTGCTTCTAAAAAGACCAAGACACGGCGGGACGTAAGGAACCATCAGGAGACTTCGTTATCAATCACAAATCCGGCCCGGTGGGCGGCGACATCCAGAACATTTCACCACCTGGGCCAGAATCTTCAGATATGATCTCCATATTCGTCTTTAACGGCTCAACATCTGTCTGCCACAGACCGGGGTCTTTAAAAGGTGTTTAATCCAAATATTAAATGACTGAGTGTGTAATTTCAACGTGTCAATAAAAGTGATCTGATTGGCCCCGTTGCTCGGGTTTCGACTGGACTACAAATATGGACGTCATTAGGGCTTTTTTTCACAGTACTGTATTTTTTGGCTCATTTTGACGCCGGGTTTTGCTCTCCCTCTCTTCCTGTGGTCATCCGAAGGTCAGGCAGTACATTTGTGAAACATCCCCATCGGGTCTGTCCTCCGGTTCACACCCCCCCCACCCCTCCCCCCCCCCCACCCCGCCCTCCAGTATATTCTCACATTCTCCGCAGTTATCACATTCTCAGATGTTAGTCAAGTGGGCAAGAGGTTTTATGGATTCTGGGAATACCAAGAGTGTCGTGCACAAACTCGCACTGCTCCCCCACCCCACCCCCCCCCCCATGCTCCTCGGCTGACCCTCGCTCCTCTCTCACCCCGTAACTCAGCACTCATTTTCAGATCGCAGGTAGAAAAAAAAAAAATGTTTTTTTTACACTAAAATAGACGTCCAGGCCGCCCCCCCCCCCCCTTTTTTTTTTTTTTGGTGTTGTCTCTGCCGCTCCGGCGCAGACGGCCCCCGGCCCCCGGCCCCCGGCCCCCGGCCCCCGTGCGCGCTGACCTGCGGGTAACTCGGGGAAGTCGGCCAGTAAAACACGGAGGAATCGTTGGCACGTAACTTGACATTCTGGTGGTTTGTTTGGATAACCTCTGGCTGCGCCGCCCCAACACACACACGCACGTGCACAGTCACTATCGCAGCACAGCACAGTATTTTACATTTATGACCCCCCCCCCCCCAGCTCTCTCTCTGGTGCGCGGCCCCCAACGTTGCCCTCTTGTTAAACCTGCCACACATACGCCCAGATATACGTCCCTCCACTTTCCCAGCAATTACCTCGGAGCTGAACGCCAAGCGTAACGACGTAACTACAGGCCGAAGCTTTGTGAAATCTATACTTGTTTTCTTGTTTTTATAGCCACGTTAGCGGCGCACCGGATGGATCACCGTTGGTGCCCAGAGGATGAACATTTATGGCTTTTTTTTTCGTTGAGTGCAGCCAACGATAAAAACTTCCAGTCTGGGATTTAAATATCTACCTAACTTAAGGCCCCAGATCTGACTTTCAGCACACTCGTTATTTTGGGAACAGTTGGAAATAATTGGGCATAACTTAGAAAAAAAAAGAAATAAACAAAAGTTACAATACAGATCAGTGTTTACGCAGTATAATAAAAGGACAGATCTGCCACAAATGTGAATAAAAACTGACTGACAAAGAGTCAAAGCCTCATTCTCATCCCAGTCTGTCCTGGAAGCTCGTCATCTCATTTCCTTAGACTCATTTTTCCCGCGAACCTGAAGGCGTCTTCCTGGTTCTGAATGATCCGGGGTCTATCACTGGCTCTTGTTACGAATTTTGACCACCTTGCGTTGGTGCTATCGCCTTTGTAATAATAACAAATACGTCTTTGTAACATAAGGAAGAGCTGGGATACTGGGAATTTTGGTATTGATCCAATACCAAGTAAATACAGGGACAGTATCGCCAATACCAATACCGATACCAATACCAATACCAATACCGGTACCAATACCGGTACCAATACCAGTACCAATACCAATACCGATACCAATACCGATACCAATACCGGTACCAATACCAGTACCAATACCAATACCAATACCAATACCGATACAGATACCAATACCAATACAGATACCGGTACCAGTACCAATACCAATACCGAAACTAATACGAATACCGATACCAATACCGATACCAATACCGATACCAATACCGATACCAATACCAATACCGGTACCAATACCGGTACCAATACCAGTACCAATACCAATACCAATACCAATACAGATACCAATACCAATACCAATACCAATACCGATACCAGTACCAATACAGATACCGGTACCAGTACCAATACCAATACCGATACTAATACGAATACCGATACCAATACCGATACCAATACCAATACAGATACCGATACCGATACCAATACCGATACCGATACCAATACCGATACAATACCAATACTGATACTGAAAAGCATTATTGGCTTAAAATTTGAACCAATATTTTAAGACTTAAAATATGCTTACGGCGCTTTAAAGCGCACATGGACAATAAACTGCATCTCCCATAATGCATTTCGTCCTTACCCACAATATAACAGTATATAACCATGATCAAGACATCCAGACGGTTTTCAGAACTGACGAACTTAAGAAAAATCTCTACAAACTAACTCCAACATGTCCAAGAAAAGAGAAATTTGATGCACAAGGAAGGAAGTTTCATAAACGATGAGAAAACAATTACAAGTTTGTACCTCAAGGTTAAATAACAGTATGTCTTTTGTGTTATGAGGCGATGTCAGTCGTGAAAGAGTTTTAATCTATGTTGGCGTTTTGACAGCAAACTGTCAATCTTTTTACATGAGTATCGCTCGTATCTCTTCACTGGTGTTGCTCTGTAACTGAAAAACATCGTTAGCTCTAGAACGTTCTTGTGAACAGTCGTCCTCATTAATGGATCCAGGCTCCTAAACTGACTGGACGTAGCCTGAACCCCCCCCCCCCCCCCCCCCCCCCCACACACACACATTAACGATGAACTAAAAAGTTGCTTCTCTGAGATCACTACTGATGTCTTTCCTCCTTGGCGTTTTGTTAACATGCAACAGCCAAAGCTGCTGCTTTTATAGCATCGGTAAATCGTCAGATTACTCACTTGTTTTCTTTTTGGATTTCTCAGATGAAACGTCCGATCCGCCGCCTCCGTTCTCCAAATCTCTGACCCGTTCCGGACCCGCTGAAAGGCCCGCGTCGTAAATCTCGCGTTTAGCGCTCACTGAAAAGCAAATCTCCTGTAACTTCTGCCTCGGCGTCGACCCCGGGACTCGGATAAGTGGTTCTGCGTGAGAACGCCGTCCCAACGATGTCGTCATTAACCCCGGGCCGACCTCTTCATGCGAGCGGGCCCAGCGAAGCAGAATAGTTATCACCTCTTTAACTCACATACTCTCAGCGTCTTAGTTTTTATGTAAGGACAGCGGATCAGGATTACGTTTAACCCTCACCCGATCCCAACCCTGACCTCTCCAGAAACACTCTCTTTCACTAAATAAAACATTGTAATGGTGGTGTTTTTCACTCCGCGCTTCAAAGGAAAACACAGAGATTTCAGGGAAAACTTGCACATTAGTCATTTTAGCTGTTAAGTAATAAGAACGCCGGAGCACAAATCACCCACGTGCTCCTCTTAGATCGTCCGCCGGACGCCAGGACCGCTCCGAGTCCGGTGTCACTTTTTAGGCAACAGAAGCTTCACGGGCCTCCGTTTGATATGTAAATTACTCAGATATGATACTTGAGGGTTTGTGAATCTGTCAGACGGATTTATACCGTCGCTGATTTAAAGCAGGTGTGGGGAACTTTTTCAAAACGGCGGCCCAAACCGAAACCTCCAGTCGTGGCTGAAGCTCCGTCGCCGTCGTATGTGGGGGGGGGGCTGATGACAATTATAAGGGTCCACACACAGACCCCAGTAGCCAGTAGCATCACTGAACTACAGTGATCCCTTATCCCTCGTGGCGCGAAGATCAAAATCCGCGAACGGGAGCCGGAGCCCCCCCGAGCTTAAATAATGTGTTTAAAATATGTTTAAAAACCGTAAAAAAGAATCAGAATCAGAATCAGAATCAGATTTATTGGCCAAGTTTGTGCACACAAACAAGGAATTTGACTCCAGTTGCTAAGCTCTCTTTGTACAATTGGAATAAAAATAAATAAAAATATAACAAATTGCTAGCACAATATATACAACAATATACAGCAATATATATACAAAAGTAGCGAAACAAGACAAAGGCTCAACTGTGGTCTTTCTGTTTCCTTCACAGCCTCTGGTCTCTGAACCGTAGTAAAGACACCGCTGGTATTGTGCTATTTATGGCTCGTAATTAGCGGCTAACATGCTAACAACAACAAAAGATAAAGAAAAAAACAACAAAAACACAAGTCTGGACACCAAAAAAGACTTGAGAAGGAGGCCAGGAGTAGGAGCAGCAGAGCAGGGGCCCAGGACATTAAAAACTTTTAATGTCCTGGGGGCGGCTGAAACAATTAAGCTACTTGTTCATTCATTTCTGCGCTGTAACGTTACGTTTGACGGGGCGCAGGCTGGAGCCCCCGTTAACTGTCATCTGGCCGCGCTACACTCTGGACACGTCACCGGTACATTTAAAAAAAATAAAAAAGTCGCTAGTTCATTGTAGAGTAACGGTTCCTAGAGTAGCTATAACTGAACGTTACTAACTTAGGGGCTACAGTCAGTGACATCACAGTCGGACAGCGCTCCAGCATGCGCCCACTCAGAAGATGCATTGAATTGTATTCTGACGCATTCAAGTTCTACTTGTGAAGTGAAGCTGTCCACCTAGAGCTAATACCAATACCGATACCGATACTGATACTTTTTCATATTAAGCTAGATCTATCATGAACTTTTGTGACTTTTGTCTTGGGATTATTTTGTTAGTGCTCTCTGACAGGCTGGGTCCGCGTTTACTCCAGAGAGGTAAAGATATTGGCGGTGGCAGCCAATGTCAGGACTCGGGGCAGTTTAATTAATTATTAATTAACGTGGCGTATTTGTCATGAAACAATCGTGTTGCCGTAGCGTGTTTATTAGCGGTTTGCCCGGCAGCTGTAAAGCACAACGGATCGCCAACATGACAACGTTGGATTAGAGAACATATTTACGACACGTCCTGACCGGTGTAGGCTATTAGCGTTAGCAGTTGCTACCAATAGCATCTGTATCCACAAAGAAAATAACGACGTGGATTTATTGTTGTAACCGAGTTACCTGAACCGGTAGAAGAAGACAACTTCATGTAAGAAAATCAAGTTTTATTCAAAACTAGACAACTTTTTAACATGAGCAACTATGGGCTGGATTGTCTCGGTTCTATTCAGGTAACTCGGTTCGGTTCGTGGTCGGAAACTTAAGACTCGGGTCGGGTCGGTTCCGGGTCCAGGACTCCGGGTTTGGACTCCTGGACTTATGATAATAGCTCGGGTCGAGTCGGTTTCGGGTAGAATTTTCACAGGTCCATTCGGGTTCGGGTCCATGAAAGTGGACCCGTGAAGACCTCTAGTCAGGATGGATGTCAGTTAACTCTTAACTGACTTGTTATCGATGTTTATGATAGCGTTGCTTAACTTAGCCTGTTAAAAATGCATCGCTGTGATAGTGAGCACTGGTCTTCCACCTCACGATGACACCGGAGCCTGGTACTGCCCAAAACTGGACCAGCTGAAGGTGCTGAATATCTTCCAGTAGTTTCTTATTAAAGGAGCCATGTGAAGGCCGTGGACATCGCCCAACCACCGTCCATGTCTCTGCATGTGGTTCCCTCCATCCCATATCAGAAGCAGCCGTTAAGATAATATGTTAAAAACATTAACATCTGTGAGCAGAGAATCATCTGTAATTTTAAAAATCTGCGCCGTGCACGCCAGGTGACGTTTTCTCGAGTGCCGTTTCAGGAACAGAGAACGTCGCCCTCCGCCCCCGGCGTCGGGCGCCGGGCGTCGAGCTCGGCCTTGACTGGAGCTCATCCGTGGCCGTGGTTAACGTAACTGGTTAACGTAACTGTCCCGATCTGGACTCAGCTGCAACTTTAATAACCGGACAGTCCGCCCGCAGAGACTTCGCAGATATCCGAGCGCTGTCAGCACGTGCGCGCGCGCCCCCGTTCTTCTGTTTTTTGCGCCGCTTTAAATAGCTGCAATTTCACGGCGTGAGCTAAAGCTGGTCCGGTGACGTTTAAACTGACCACGGACGCTCTGCAGATCAGCCCACGGTGTCATCTTCTCTTCCTCCTGGTAAAAAGCAGATGAACGTTCGCACGCTTCAGACCTTAAACTCGTCGGGTTTTGGCAGAAGTTTTCTCTCTGAAATGTGGAGCTCCTCGGTGACAGGCAGCTGTTTTCTCGAGCGTCTGTCTGGTTTGTGATCCACTAATGTCCTGTTCAAGGACTCCTGAAGCTTCTTCACGCCGTCCTGCCAAACTCTGACAGGTCCTGAGGGAATTTTGCCTCATCATCACGCCTTTAATGAGGTATTTTCTATAATTTTCCATGTACGGAGGAAACGGTCCTGGAAGAGCTGACCTGGGTTCAGGTTCTGGTCTGCGGACCTTTGCCTCTCGTCTTTCTCTCTCATAACCAGATTTCACATCCATGACGACTCTACGGGGGTTGAATTAAATGAACCTCATCAGTGAAAGTTGTATAAAGCTGCAGATTGATGCATAACTGGGGGCGTGGCTTTTTGAGTGACAGCAGTCATGGGAACAGCTAGCTGTCACCACGTTAGCGACTTATCACTTCTAGGAATTTGACATCTGAGCTGTGAAATAAAAGCTAAGGGAGGATAATCACTCTGATTCCAAATTTATGTCTTGCTGTCCTGTTAGCTGTACTAACAGTTCGCTAACAGACCACTAACACTAACCGTTAGCAGCACTGATGGTCGACCAGCTCGCGTGTTTACAAAGAAGCACATAGGCAGCGGGATAGCTACTTACCAGAGTGCCTTTTGTTAACCCAGAGGTGATCTTAGCTTGGCTACTGCCGCTGGGCTGAGATCCTCAGTTGAAGCTCGTCAAAAACACGACACTCGTTATCGCATGTTGTGTGTTCAAATGTTTCTGCGTGTTAGCCGTGTTCCCTCCCGACGCTGTTATCTCCACTTTACAATGACTGCTAGCTGCCTTGTTGCCATCTTTCTTTGGTGAAGTGAAGTCAAACTTTGGAGCGTTTGAA
>JAGFBZ010000804.1:0-2500 GCA_018398805.1 Hirundichthys speculiger | reverse complement strand
AGGACTGGATGAGCCTCCTCACATGGAAGCAGTTTGTGCCTGGACGCCGGAGACAGGCGGCGTTGATGTTTGGACGTTCGTGTCTGTCCCTCCTCAGGAGGATGCTCTGAGCTCCGTCCAGCGCTGGGAAGTGGCAACAATTATCTGTGGAAAAAAAAAAAAAAAAAAGAAAAGCACATAACTGGATGATAGATGTAACAAATGTGATTCAGTCGGGAACATCATCATCGTCTGCAGCAGAAACAACTCAAACCATGTCTCCCTGTTGTGCCGCATCCAACCGGTCAATGTGGCATCCAGCTGAAATTAAGCAGCCCGGCACTGACCGTTCTCTTACCTCGACGTAACGACTGTTTTCGTTCTCCAACTGGCAAAAAACCCAGCGCTCGCATTTTCAGGGGGGAAGGCATTTCAGAAATTTCGCCCACCTGCGTTTCTTTAAGCGGCGATGTCTTGGCGAGGCGAGGGCCCCCGCCGGACCCGGCGCAGACACACACAAGCCCGTTAATACGTCGACTCGTTTTCATCGGCGGCCAGGCTTTACGGGCGCGCGGGCGCGATCGCTGATGGGTAAATAAAAGAGAGGGAACAGCTCTGTAAATACCAGGAGGGACGTGTGTGCGCGCAACTACGCCGTAAAACTTTAGAGGAATGTGTTTCCAGTCTTAATGAGGTTCATCTAAACAATGAAGGTGTTAAACAATAAGCCTCCTCACACGCGAGGCGGAGAACTGAGACGGGAGGTTTTCTTTTATAGACGGGCAGATAAATAAATGCTCTCAGCAGAGTGTTGCTGTAAACACGTATGAAAACAGCGGGGCGGCCGATTAAAACTGCATTTTTGGTTCCTTTTTGTTTCGCCGTGTTAACAGTGAGCAGCACAAAAGATACGAGGAATATTTGACCCCACGTTTAGCTCTCGTGGTCCCCCGTCCCTGCCGGCGGTAGAGCTGGGCGACACTGGGAAATATGGTATCGATCCAGTACCAAGTAAATACAGGGCCAGTATCGCTAATACTGATACCGATACCAATACCAATACGATCCGTTCATAATGTTTTTTTCTAGTCCACCTTTTATATTACCGTATTAGCCCGAATATAGGACGACTCTGATTATAAGACGACCCCTATTTTTCAGATATAATTTTGAGAAAATAAAAATATGTGGAAGACAAAAGGTTACTCATCAAACAACTTCCTATTGTACAACCATTGTAGAAAAACTCATGCAGAGATAACATTCTGCTGTATTGTTGAACATTTTAATCATTTAATCGTTTTAGGAAGTATGGTAGCATATTTAAAGTACAGGTACGTGTCAGGTTTCCATGTTATTGAAGATCAAGGTATAGTAGTATTTAATAAACTGTTTGTTTATTATGTTAATAATCATCAGATCTGCTCCGTGTGTTCACTGTGATGCTCCATTCTTACTGATTACTTCAGTGCGGCTCCATCTAGTGGCGTAGGTGTGTAACTACAACTGAAAAGTCTAGACCTTGATTATAAGACGACCCCTGTTTTTGAGAACATGATTTCTAGAATAAAATATTTTGTAAATTATTTGTAAATTGTGTAATTTTTTTTGCACTGTGTGCTCTATAAATGTCTCTGGTGGGATAAATAAAGGATTATCTGATGTTATTTTTAGGGCTGGGCAAGTTAACGCATTGTTATCGCGTTAACTCATTCATTTATTAACGCCGACATTTTTTTTATCGCGCGTTAACGCATGTTGCTCACATGCTTTTGTTTTAAAAAGTCTGTTACTGGCTGCTGCGGAACCGGAAACCAGTAAACATAAGGAAAAGCTAAAACGGTAAAAATCCGTTACCTTTACAGTTCAGGTAGCAACTCAGGTAGAAATATTAACAATTCTGTCTGAAAAAAAAATTCTGGACTGCAACCAAACGTTTGTGGTCATTCCTCCATGTTCCATCAGATCTGCTCCATGTGTTCACTGTCCTGCTGTTCTCTAGCTGGTTACTGCAGTGCGGCTCCATCTAGTGGCACAGATGTGTAATGACAACAGAAAGTCCAGTCCTCCATTATTAAACTAATTCAGTTCTGTGGCCCGTTTTTTAATTTTGTATTTTTGATCCAAGTCTAAAATTGAAATATGAAAAAACAGGCATTTTATTACGTTGTTTGTGTTAGATTAAAAAAGGAAAAACGTAATAAAATGTCACTTTTTAGTTTTTTTTTTTATTTTGATTGATACACGGATTGGTAAAGTTACTGAACTTTAAAATCCGTGTATGATTCGTTCTTTCCATTTTCAACTGTCAATCAAAAATTAAAAAAGGAAAAAGGGGCGTTTTATTTCGTTTTTTCGTTTTTGAATCCAACATAAAAAACAAAAAATGCCCGGTTTTTCGTATTTCAATTTTAGACTAGGATCAAAAATACGAAATAAAAAAATGGGCCACGGGACCGAATTTGTTTTTTTATATTTTAACTGGTCCGTTTACGTGACCCGGAAGTGGTTTTGTGCTGCA